>WTSP01002918.1:37606-64998 GCA_025331215.1 Actenoides lindsayi
CCCCCCCCCTGCAATTGTTTTCTATACAGTTTTAATGCCAACACAACTTACAATTGTATTTTAAAATTAATATTATTGCATTGTTTTTGCATATCTTGTGGAACAGAAAATGCAAAGAGTTACTGATTCCCCTTTCAAAAGCAGAGACAGTGGTTTGTTTTTGCATTCAAATGGCCCCAGACACAGATCTCCTGCAGCTCCAACCAGGCCGTGGAGAGCTGCACGCACTTACACGCGCACGCACACTCGCTCAGTATTGCTCCCACACTCACAGATATACTTAGCACTAAAAAGAACCCAAATCAATCACTCAAATGTGCAAGACTATATCAAGTGCATTGCCTACTATCTTTAAATTATAAAACAACAACAAAAAAAGGAAGTTTCAGTTGCTAGCAAATAAAATTACAAATTCTCGGTGTACATAATGGTTGGTAAAACTTTTCTATCATTATACTTCTACCAAATTTCAATGGAGAAAAAAAAAAAACCCAACCCCGTTTAAATAATACAATATGATCAAACCAATTTAACATTTGCAAAGGTGAAAATAAACCAAAACAAAAAGGTAGGTGATTACAAAACGTTGTAAACACTCCCTTCTCCCTCCAAAAAATAATAATAAAATAGTCAAAATAAAAACTGCAACATGCTTTCAAGAAAATATCAAACTGCAAAACAAGGAGAGATCTACACAAGCCCACCACCACCTCGGCAAGTGCGGGGCAGGTCAGCTCGGCCCTGCCACGGAGCCTGCTCCCTGCTCTCCCATTGGCTGGCACAGCTGGCTGTCTGAGCTCTGATTGGTCGGCAGGAGCCTGCCTGAGCTCGGATGGGCTGGCAAGTGACTGCTCGAGCTCTGATTGGTTGGCAGAGTGGCTGCCTGAGCTTGGATTGGTTGGCAGAGACTGCTGCCTGGGAGTCTCGGCAGGGTTGGGCAGTGCTGTCACCTGCCCCTCGGGCACCCTTGGGCTTCTTCTGCTTCCTCCTCCCCTTCTCGGTATGGGAATCCACAGCAGAAGTCCTCCTCTCCTTCCGAATCAAAGGGCCTTGGCTTTATGGAGACGGTGAGGCTCATACAGAATATGTGCAAAATGATTTTTACAAGCAAAGTTGAAAGACACCCGTTTGACGCAGGGTCCTTTTGGCTAGGGCCATCCACAGGAAGCTGAGGATCCCCTTCACGCTTGGGAGGCAGTTGTCGTTCCTTGTGCAGAGACTGAAAAAAAGAGGGAGCTGGCTCTCCTCCTCTTCCTCCTCCTCCTCACTCTTCCTTCATGGACACATGCTGGGGTTATATCCGCTCCTGAAAAGCTTTCTTACACCACCCAACTCTGCGACTCGTCCCAACAGAAATGAATGAAGAACGCTGTTCCGGTTACTCCAGGTCACGAGAACAGTGAGGCACTTCTGAAACAAACCCATTAGGAACATTGAAACAAATAAAAAACCAGCATCGCTTCCAGCCCTGGCAACTACAGGCTGCTGATATAAATCCTGCTGTCCTTGAGCTCCTCCTGACTTTTTCTACAATCCGGGTTCTGCACCTCTTCCTCTTCCTCTCCTGCACTGTCCTGCCCTGGGTCCCTGCAGTTAACAAAAGGCAAGAGGTTGCCATTGGGGCTCTGCTTGCTGTTACCATTGAGAATGTTGTCTGCTGCATTTTCCATCTCTTCTATCGTCATGTCACAGGCGTCTGCGAGCTCCTGGGTTGTGACCTCAATGAACTTTGGATCTTGAGCAAACTGCATCAGTCCTTCCGAAATCAAGACCTTCAAGAGCACGGAGGCAAACGAGAGACAAAGACATACGTTAGTGCTCTGCACCGTCAACCCTGGCACACCCCTGACACAACCTTCTTTACTGCTGTGTTTTCCCCAGCGCTCCTCCTCCCCCTCAGGTGGCCAACCCCTGCCTGGAGATGGACTCTTCTACTCTCGGCACCGCGGGCAACGCTATATTTGTTGCCCCGCTCTTCCGAGGGCAACGCGTTTCTAACCGGCCTGGACGCCGCTCGCGGCCTGCGCGGCCTTACCGCTTCGACCAGGCTGCCAGCGCTGCCGTGAAACTGCCTGCTGCTCCCTCCGGGCTGGCTGGGGACGGTGAGGGAGACCGGCCTGGCTCTCCTCGGGCTGCTGCAGCTGTTGTCGTCAGGGTACCGAGAGCCGCAGTGCACTGACGGGAAGCTGCTGTTGAGCTTCTCGCTGGACTCGGCCCCCTCAAGGCGCAGAGTCGGGATGGTCTGTTGGGGCCAGCCGCGGCTGCAGGGTGTAGCGGGGGGTGTCGCGCACAGCCGAGAGAACATGGTGGGGGAATGGCTTCGCTGGAGCAGGGGACTCAGGCCGGCCACCGCCAGCGCCTGCGGACAGAGGAGGAACAAGGCGAGTGAGAGCTTGCCCTTAGCAGCGGGGCTGGCACCAGGCGGTTCTGGAGAAACTACCCACGAAAGGCCTGGAGGGTCTCAAGGCTTGTGAAAAGCTGCCAGCTCCTGGCACGGTTTGGGTGTTTCCCGCGAACTCATTTTGCAAGCTTGTCCTTTAAATGGTGTATCCTGCAGCAGTGCCAAGCACCAGGCTGAAAACTTTCACAGCTGCAGCTCTTCAGCCTTGAAGCCGCTGCGCTGATGGGAGGGATGCAGCCCCGCTCCCCGCAGCCTCGCCAGAAACACCACCTCTCCTCCAGTGGGTAAGACAGCAATTCATTTTCCCACCACTGCCACCACCCAAACCGGTGCTACTGCCAATTGCCGTGGTTTCTGCAAGTGTCTGCTGTGGAACCTGAATGGGTAACAGATGTGAATTTTAGATTTGCCTGCAGTTGGCAGTAACTATAAATCCACCACTGGATTTTAAGCCTTTTGCTGTTGGTGGGAGAATCAATATCTGATGAGTGTACTTCAAGCCGTCCTTCCTGTAATCACATGTACAACCTCTGAGTCATCCAGCCTCTCTTTGTAACAAATTTCTCAAGAAGCCTCTTATTGCACAGGGCTGATCTGATGCCTTATTCATGCTGACTGCTGCCTTGTTCCGTAGGCAATGCTCATCCCACAGAGCTCTCTGCTGCCTAGTATGAGCAAAGAAATAAACGCAGAGAAAATACAGGAGCATGTGGATTGTATTGCAGAGAATCCTCTCATTCAGGCTGGGGTTAGCCTCACCCAGCTTCAGCTACCTGAAAGCTTATGGTTAGTCTAAGCTGTGTAGTGAGACACCAGCAAGCCTCCTGCTGCTGCTTGATACCTGCCTGAAAGGATGAGATCGAGACAAGACTTGCCCTTTGGAGATGCTCTTTCCCTTTGTTGACCACACTGGGACTGAACTGATTGGTTTAAAGTAGAGAGCTAACTTAGAGATGCCTAAAGTTAAGCCAAGCTCAGTCCATCTGCCACTGAAATCCTTGGGAACTGATAACCATGCTGTGCTGATGATATCACTGACAGATGAGTATAAAAATTAATTACACATATAAGGTTCACCAAGATCTTAATAGGAATTGGATGTCAGACTTGTATTGCATTTCAGTGAGGAAGAAAGCCCTTAAAAATTGATCTATGTAAGTCATGCCCTGCAGGCTGTGTTGGCTTCGGCACGTCCCTTAAACTGCCAGGACTTCAAGTAGAGCCCTAAATCTGTCAGGATAGACAACTGAACCAGTTTTTCAGCTTGTTGGCAGAGACACATACAAGGTGTTTTATCCAAAATGTGAGGTTCTGAGGAACATGAAAGAAGCTCTTGGGGATTGCTTTGAGCTTCAGCTGCATACATTTACATATCGTGATGTATGAGTATTTTGTGAGGATACCCCTTCAACCATTCACAAGCAACCAAATCCACTGTGCTTAGCAGAGGCAACCTTTCCACTTCATGTTCTTGTTTTAAGCACTGCTGTAGGCTAATGTTTTTGTAAACGTAGGAACACTGCTGAGTGTTGTCACCTGGAGGCCAGATGCCTATTTCAGGGTAACCCTTCAGTTTGGATGAGTGACACTGTGGTGGATAGAGGCCCAACCCTCTAGGTGTGGAGCTGCACAGTGGGATGAGGAAGGGTGACATAACTCCATTCTCTTTGTACAGGTTGAAAGGAGGTGATTCTGCCAGGTAGGTAGGCTGAGAGGGTGGGAGGCATGTGTCCCACATGCTTGGCCTGTCATGGGAGGACAGGAAATCTCGGGAGGGCTGTTGCTGCTGTGGGAAGTGTGGGAAGTCGTTTCCTGCCCACTCCTCCCTGCCCTGACACATTTGCTGGTTGTCCCTGCCACAGCTGTATCTCTCTGCAGACTACTGCTTTCTGAAGCTCGATCCTTAAAGGATAATTGGCTGGGAACGGAGGTGAGAAAAGCCAGGAAACCTCAAGCATGCCAATCTCTCACCCCTCTGCTCTGACTTCTCACTCCTCCCACCCCTGCTATGTGGCACTTTCTGCTTCTGTGGCACCTTGAGGAGGTGGGAAAGCTGTTCTGTCCAGTGTCAGGGGACTGCACAGAACAGGACACCCCACTTGCAAGGGTGGCACTGCCATCTGAACTTGTTTCTTTTATGGTGACAAAACATGGCATCATCAAGCTAAAAGACACAAATCCACTTTAGATTTTGACAGCTGGCTAATCATCTAGGTCTGTGTCTACGTGTACATTTGCTAGGCTGCTGAGTGCAGTTACAAAGGGCTTAAGAAGCTGATTAATTACATGTAATCAGTTTAAGTTTTAAAATGATTAATTACAGTTACTGGTTAACTTTAATTAACATGAAAGTAGATCCTGCACATTTTATTCATATGCATACACTGCATCAACGCCAGTGGGATTGCACTGCAGCATGCAATTTGGGCAGTTATTTTTATCTTTCAGCTATTTTTTTATTTTACTCTTTCGTGGACATCAGGAAATGGTAACTCTGCTGACTCCAAAGGACATGTTCCTTCAGCATTCTTCTGGGAATGATAACAATCCTGAAAGCAGGAATGGGCGTGATGGCAAAGACAATTTCTAAAAATTGTGCCTTTGATATGGGGTGAGGAAACTATTCCAAATGGTTTTTAAAAAGTTGGTTGGGATACAATGGGGAGCACTGCAGATGGTAGGGTCTCAGTTACATTGCTTGGCCCTTTGTGGTTATTAATGCTTACCTGATGATGTACCAGATGCAAAGGCAGAACTGTCTTCTGTGAGACATCTACACCCTGGTTCTTCTGTCTTTTCAGACACTCTAAGTGAAAAGATGCTCTTCGACCTGAAACAGAAATCACACACAACTGTGTCCATCACTCATAATAAACTACAGGTAATCTGTTTTCAGTTTCTTTTAGTGCAGTCCCATTGGACATATAACAAAGGCACACACATTTTAGGCTCCGTCCACTTTCCCTCAACACCTTACCCTATTTTATTTACAAAAAGCAGTCAAGCATCATGGACCAACCAGCACTACTTTCCAAGCAAGCTGCAAGATAAAATCCTGGATGATGATTTTTATTTTTCCCCTTCCAAAACACCATCCTAGTAGATACCATGCAGTTGATCTCCTTCCTAAGCAGCAGAAGTGTTCTTAGACCTCTCTGGTTCAGGTACAGCCCTCAGCAAGTACAGCTGATGGCAGCTAAGGCTCTGGTGCTGTGCCTGGCTCTACACAACGTGCAGGAGGGGATGTCAGGCTGCTCAGGTGACATCAGCCTCCTGCTTGCATGTGGTCTGTGTTCCTTAGCTGCCAGACATACCACAGTTTATGAGGTTGTGTCTATAGCAAGGTCAAGTGGAAGTAAATGGCTGAGTTCAGTGGTGCATGGAAGGCTGCTTGTAGAGCCATGAAGCATTTTCAAAATTTGGAAAAAAGGGAAGAGAAAAAAGCTATTTTTCTGTTGGGAAAAAAAAAAAAAAAAAGAGAGACTTTGGAGAAAACTGCTGAAACAGTCACATTGTTTACTTGCTATACAATTAAACTTTACTTCTGTAACTATGAGAATGGTACTCCCTATGAAGGAATTTAGAAGCACAGCCAAGTATGTTTATGAACAAGTGCACAGGCTTTACTTCTGAAGAATGGCAAATAAATCCAGTATTGAAGCTAGAACTGCATGGCACACTAAAATATTTTGTGGGCTTTTTGATCCTGTTGACATTTTTCTAAGGAAAGAAAGAAAATCAGAATTCTGAAAAGAGTAAATATCTATAATTTTGATTTGTTGAGAAAAGGCCCTCTCAGAGGTTGGAAAAAACATGGTATAACCCAGAGAATGGATGCTACAATGCAGATAAAAAGTATTTCTTCTTTCTAAAGTGAAAAAAACCCAGCTAGTGAGTATGACATCACTGTATAAATATTCACAAGAACGTAGCTAACGAAGCATTGTATCAGGACTAACTGCAGATTTGGCCTTGCAGGTAGATACAGGGATTGTCATTGCCTAATATTTTTAAGATTTAAAATAAAGTAAATGCTTTTAAAATACTCAAATGCACAAGCATTCTGAAGGATTTGAGTGAAGACTCAGTAGCCTCACTTTAAACATTACACTACCTAGTCTATCACTTTTATTTTGTAAGAATATATTTTATAAACAGGATTATTTTTATTTTCTCCACCAAATGTCCTTTTTCTCCTCACCAGTACTCAGGAAAAGGGCTGAAAAATATTCTACATAAAAGAGCTTATTTTGTTGCAGACTCTCAGGTTTGTCCTGATAATTTCATAAGATCTTGTGATTCATGGATTTCACCTGAACATAGTCTGCATGCTCAAGCACTTGAAAATTTCCAGGTACAATTAGAGCAGAAAGCAATTTTGCATTGTGTTAAGTTAATCTGAAATTTATTGTTTTCCTTCTAGTGGACAAAAGAGAGAACCTCTCCTTTCTCCAGCTGAATACACACTGAACAGAACACCATTTACTCAAGACTAGCCCATGTGGTGACTTCCTGGGCATTGCTGGGAGAGTCTTCAGCACTCTAATAAAAGCCCCCAGTTCAAAGGTGGACTTGGTCAAAAAGATCATATGGACTAGCCAAAGAGCCACAGATTCATCTACTGACTGAGCAGAAACTCAGTAGAGTCATGTGCATGATGAGGACAGTATGCAAGCTGTGAAATTCCTGGTCTCACGAGGTAAAGGCAGTGACTAGCACTGCCCATGCACGCTTGGATTCCTCCAGTGAGATGCCAGGACTCAGCTGAGGCAAAGGAAAGCACAGCCCTCATGTCATGCTGGGAGGTTACCTAGTGCTGAGGAGCACAGAAACCCTTTCTTCGGAGAGTGCCGGGTGTCCTCTCCTTTGTTGTTTTCTGGTGGAGTAAGTTGTCTGTTTTCATCATCTTGGTATGCAAGCCTGGAAAGGAGAACAGAAGGATTCTAGAAAAGTTGCTGATACTGGACAAAATAATCCCTCTTCCAGCAGGGAAGCCAGGAAAATCATGCTATCAAATGGACGCAATAGCGAGCTAGCTTCAAGCTGTAACTGGTCCAGGAACCATAACAAAAGACTATGAGACAGAGAATGCTCTAAAGATGTTATCTGGGAATGTTAGATTGGAAGAAGGCCCTCCAGATCCAGATATCTCATTCAGAGGAGAAGGAAAATCCTAGGTGAGAATTAACCTTTTCAATGATACTACTCAGGCCCAAACTTTATTTAAAAAAAAATTTATTTTCTCATATATGACTTCTCTGACTAAAGTCTTCTGGCCTTATCTCATAAATTGAAATGTTTGTAGAAAAACATCACCTCTTCCCACCTCTTCCCCTTAATTAAAGAACCACCCAAACACCTTGACTAAAGCTGCAAAGCTCACATTTCAGTAGAGAGCAGACTTGGTTCACTACAGTACTCAATGTCTTCATTCAAATTTTCATCATAAGTCTCATCCCGAGACACTTCCTCTTGGCAAACAATTGCCAGCTGGCTGTCTCTGGAACTGGAGCTAATGAGCAAAAAAGACAAGTCAAGATATGGAGATGGTAAAGACAACCTGTTACAAAGACAAGAATGACAGGCTCCATCTGTCTCAGTTTATTATAATGTGGAAGAGCTATCATAGAAAAAACAATGACTGAACAGAGCTGCAGAGTTCATGAATACAAAGCAACAGCTTTTGTCTGTGTCCTCTTTCAGAGGAGGAGTTTCTTAATGCTGACCAACACTGTAAACATATTGTTATTATTTGTGACTACAGGTACTCTCTAAACGTGCGCGCTGCTCCGACCACATTTCCAAAGATACACCTCACTGAACTCGAAGTAAAATCTGAGATGGGCTCTTGGAAATGCAGCTTTCTCTGCTGTTGCAAAAACCTTAGTTGGGAGTTTCAGAGAAGTCTCTTAGACACTTCTCAGCTCTGTGGTGTATGGTCTCTTCCTCCCAAATCCCTTACTCAGCACCATACCTCCTCTATGCCTCTTGTTCACTCACTCATTCCTTGCTGACTTTTCCAACTTTGGTCCCTTTTTTTCTCATCACTAACTGCAGAGGGCTGCTGCTGAATTCAGTAGGATCTGTTCAAACCCTTCAGTATGACAGCCTTTAATTCCCTTCTTGCCTCCTCTTTGCCTCTCTGTTTCGCATCTTGGCCCTCATATTTCACTTCATTCCAAGTTTGTGTTTTCTAAGAAGTAACGTAAAATCTGAAGGTAGTGTGAATCTTTGGGATACCAACATGGAGTTATTGGAGCCAGTGTCAGCCTGTTACATTTGAGGAAGAGAGAAGTGTGGCAGGGTTTTTTCATCTTTCAGAAACTGGATAGGAAACATTATTTTATCATTTGGTTTAAGCAAAAAGCATTGGCAGCAATGTGCATATGCATGGCATAAAACAGCCTGCAGGATAGTGCTGGAGTGACCTTCCTCTTTTGATGATCATTACTTCTTTTTTTACAGCCCTACTGACACCAAAAAGAACAGCTCATATTCAGCAGTAATGGGGATTTGGACTTCCAATGGGACAAGCAATGGGTCTTACACCCAAAGAGCATGAGGGAGAACACATACCGTCCCAGGGTTTCGTAGTAATGCGTCCTAATTCAAGGAAGGTGCCCAGGGAAGTAAGGAGAGAAAAGAACACCATGTTAGCAGTGTCACATCAGCACAAGTCAGCAAGGGGTAGGGCAGATGGTAGCACTTGTTGTGCAACTCCTGTGGCCTCCCTGAGAGAGGCACAAAATAGAAAACCACTGTCTCTTTGCTTGAGCAATTCTGCACCCGCTGAATTTCCTCTGTGTTATTGTCCTTGTGCTGGGGCAGCATGTCACCACCTTTACACGTTGCCCATTCTCTACACTGAAAGAAAAAAATGTCCAGCTCCTTCCTGCTGTTACTGAAAGGGTAAAAAAGAATTCCCCCACTGATAAAAATGATACTGGTTTTGCATTAGTCATCTGTGCGTAGACAGCCTGAAAGCTGTCTGGAGGAGGGGATTTTCTTTGCTTTGCACAATATTGCATCTCTGCAAACCTTGCCTTCCTCCTCACAGGGGTGTGACCCACTGAATGAAAAAACACTAACTTCTCCAAAGCTCCCTATTGGGCACTTCAGAGATGAATTGCATTCTCTTTCAGTTATCAGTTGATAAACCATCTCTCTGTGGCAAAGGAGAGATAAATAAGGTTCCTCTGGGTTCTTACAAAGATGTTTTCATGATAAAACCCAAAGAAATCAAGTGTGTTGGTCAGTAAGAGTGCTGCTTCTTTGCAGTGGTCAGCTGATGCATATCTGTTGTACCGTGGGCTTTGGCATCAGTGGAGAACCAGAAGGCTCAATCCAGGCCGCAAGCTAGGCAATGTCTGGTGGGTGACTTCAGCTAGGCAGCAGTGCTCTGGTGTTTGCGTGCATGTTCCTAGACCTGGTCCCTTGATTCGTGCTCTGTGAAGCTTACCTTTTGGAAGGCAGTTTCCAAGGAGCCTCCTGCACACGTATGGTGGGTGACAAGGGAGTCCCGTGGCCTTCCACTGTGCTGACAGTGCTGGGGTAGCTGGGTGGGCTGGGGAAGCGGCACAGGGCAGTGTTGTTGGCATTGTTGATGTTGGCATTGGAGCCTGAAGACGAGTAGCTGCTGGGAGTGAAGGTGGAGTCCACCAGCTTCTCATGAGATGGAGACTCGGTGTCTCCCTGGTTGTTGCCAGACTTATTGATGTGCAAAGGTCGCTGGGTGGTGAACGTCTGGGGGAACGCGCTCCTGCCATCACTTTGGTAATAGCTGACATGGTTTCCAAACAAGCCTCCGGCTCTCTGTCAGAGAAACAGGAGTTATTTTCCCTTTGTGAGTGAGAAGATGTGCAAGGGCTCTGTTTTTTCCTGCTTAGCCTGTCGCTGAAGAAAAAAAAACACGTGAGGACCAAAGTGTGCATGTTGGTACTGGTACTTTCTCTTCCCAAGGATGGTGCATGGACTTCTCTGTCAGAGACCAGGTACACACAGGCCATGAAAGCTTTTCTAAGATATTTCAGAAGACTAGCCAGATGCATAGGTGAGGCATAAGTGAGGTTCTCTATACCTCCCACCAGTCTGGGGAGCGCAGGACTGGGGAGGGATGCTAGAACTGGGTAACTGCCCTCCTGTTTTCACAGTGCAGTTGCAAAGCAACATTTAGACATGAGAGGGAATTTGAGAAGAGCTCCAGAAACTATTAATTGCCTGGAGGAACAAATGAAGAAATATTTAATGAGCCAGTTATGTACTGCTTAGATGATGAGGACTGAAAGGGACTCACAGCATCTTCCTGGAAGGAAAGGAGGAAAATGCCAAAGGAGAGGAAATATTACCAGAGGGGACAACTACAAGAAATAGGAATGAAATAAGAAAGAGAAGATTTAGATGACTTGCTCAGACATTGTCCTCCTTCCATAAGAGCTCTGTTGGGTTCTCATGTACTTTTTGGAAGGATGCTACTTGTGCTACTGAAAGGAGGAGTGACCAAAACACTGAAGTGTGCCTGGCTGCTGCTCTGCAGACTGCCAGGTGGTTGAACTGATCTATTCTTCTTTGGCCATTCTCATTCTGATTTTGTTTAGGTTTTATGAGGGGAAACATCCATTGAGAAGAAAATGGGATAAAACCTGTGAAAAGGTTTCAGGACCTGGCACCTGGAGTCCACCACTCTCTTTTCTAGTAGGGTCCAGAAAACAAGGAGGGCTCAGCTGAAATACGGAGTGCATAAAAGAGATTGTAGTGCTCTAAGCTCAGCTACTGGTCTAGCCTCAGCGTGTAAACTTGTTAAGCACCTACCCGGAAGATATCATCTTCAGAGGCAGCAGAAACAGCTTCTTTCATGGCTTTATCTAGCTCTTCTTCAGCTGTCAGGTCTCCAGAAATTGCCCGTCGGATCTCTGGCCCGATGTCGTGAAGTGTGCGCAAACCAGCCTGCAAAACAGCAAACTATAGAGCTTCATATCTCCGAGTGGGTATGTGAGAAACAAAAGCAGTGCTCTTTCTTTCTAAGTACTGTGAAGGCCTTTTCCTTAATATAGCATCCCCAGCTCCTAGAGAAACACCAGCAAATTCTGTTCTTTCATCTCCAGCTCAGAGAGGGAGAAACTCTTAGCAATCCAACACAGGAATGTTTGTTGCTAGTCCCCTGGCTACCTCACAACAGGACATAGGCATCAGTTCACAGGCTTGACTAAGCAAGTCTGCATGCTTTCAACTTTGGGTTCTCAGATCCAGAACAACCAGAAGCCCTACAGCAGTCACACAGTTCAAGCTGAACCATGTACTTGGTGCCTCTGAAAATCTCTTTTTAAGCAGTGGCTTAAATATGGATTTAATAGTTAGACTTCTGGCATCTCGACCTGGACAGTCCTCAAACCCTTCACTGGCTGGAACCTGTTCCAGGGAGTCCATCCAGGGAGGTAAGCTGTGGGTATGCCAAGACCTCAGTCCGTATCTGTGCCAGCATCACAGCACTTTTTAGCTTGCTGGAACTCCAGCACCCTTCTTCCTTACTGTATGCTCAAGGGACATAAACTGTGCTGCTTGTACAATCAATGAGGCTTTCTCATTCTTGCATGCAGCCTGGCAGTCCACCCAGTGGACATGTAGTACAGTGCTGAATGAAGCCCAGGATTTAGAGCCTGATGCCACATCTGTTGGATGGCCTTGGCATCCAGGTATGATATTTGCTCTTTAGCTGATTACAACATGATTTCCCTGATCCTCTTACAGTGACTCCCCTCAGAAAGGGCAGAATGAATGTGGTACTAATCAAGTGCCTGCTGGACACTTCATACCAGTTCTCTAAAAGGAACCCACATTTCAAATATTACCAGCAGATTGATAAACTGGGAATATATCTCACTTGTGCCTTCCACATTGAGAGCTAAGGAATGTGGCCTGTGGTACATACACGTTTATCCAGAAGGACAGATGTGGTAATTCAAGGGGTCTAACAAGCTCCTTTCCAGTGGTGATAGCCCACTGCAGCCCCCAGGATGGTTGAGAGGGAAGTGGGGTCAAATGCCTCTACTGTACCCCCCCTGTCCGTCCTGTGCCCGCTTGTCACCTGTAAGGAGAGCGCGTTGCGCTGGGAGGGCTTTCCCACCAGTCCCTGTTCTTTACGTTTCTTGAACTTCCGGAAGTACTCCTGAATCAGGAAAGTGGCATAGAACTTCCCTACGGTCACCTCATCATCTGCAAAGGGGTATTAAAAAAAATATATAAATAAATTTAATACACAACTGATTTTAAACAGTGTATTTGCTAATGTGAGCCTTGCAATTGGCAGCAGAAACACTAGGCACCTGCTTTTTATGGCATCAGGGCTGAAGGAAGGGATTGCTCCATGGCTGGAGCTTGCTGCATATAAATTGTCAGGAGGAGAAATGCATGTGGCACTTGGATAGACTGGCTCTTCTGGGAGAGAACCCCTAAAGCTATGTGTCTCTGGATGTACGTTGTTCATGGTGAAGTGCCTCTGATCTTTGCAGCCTCTGGTATTGTTATACCACTTAGGATCTTGCTATAGTAGCAGCCTCCCAGTCTGGGTCAAATCATGCTGCTCTGTCTTGTGAAAGCCCAGGGTAATACATACTCAGACTGACCATCCATCCCAGACCTGATCTGGAATTTCTCTGCATTGAAATTCTGTCTGGTTGTGCCTAGCATGGGTGTGAGCGAACCAAAATGATCACCTCTCCCCAGAAATGCAGCCGTTGCCATATTCTCACTCAATACTAACTGCCAATCAGACAAAACGTGAGGTAAGATTTTATCCAGGTAATTCTCCTCGCTTCCCCAAACTTACTGGAAATTTTATAAGACATAGTCCACTGACTTCAGAGCAGGCTAAGCAAGTTTCCTGGCTGCAAGTTAACTAAGTGCCAGCTGTTGTTCTGTGCTATAGCCCCTGGAGCCACCTGGAAGATCAGTGAAGCCCACTCTGGATGTCCATGCACCTGATGGCCCAAGAAGCTGAGCAATGAAGTGGCCTAGAGCCTGATAATTACAGCCTACCAGGGATGTTGCATAGAAACCCACAGCAATCTGTTACACAAGTTCAAATTAGATGAGGAATGTCCTCAGGTACGTAAGTCTTTGACAGGTATCATAGTAGAAGGCAGTTACATGAGTAAAAAGAAGTTATATGCCATAATAAATGTAGTTTCGCTAAATACGAAGGGGTTATGAAATGGGACTGCATCCTTAACTTGAGCGTAAGGCCACATCTCTTAATGTAGTCAGATAAAGTTCACATCATTCTCCCTGAAGCTACTTAGCTCTGCCTGCTTCCTTTGCCCACAGCGGGCAATGGTAATGGCCAGGGAAGCAAATGCCTGTGATCAAACTGAGGCAAGATCTAGGACCAAAAAATTTCTAACTCCTATTTATGCACCTTTTCTTCCTTCCCTGATTTCTCAGCATTAAGAATGTGATATTCGTATTAGTACAGGCAGAAACAGATCTCAGCCCGATGAAATACAGGTTAACAGCTTGTAGAAGAAAGCTTGTCCCCCATATTCCACCTGATGATCATGAAGTGCAGTAGGACATGTCGGGGGGGGGGGGGGGCAGGGGAAAGACAGAGAGATTCAAAGACTGGGACAAGATCCTGCACTCACCACCCGCAGGGGGCACCACCTGGTCCAGCAGCTTCATACTGGTGCGCTTCCAGATTTTCTTAATTATTGCTCTCAGCTCTTCGTTGGCTTGCTCCAGGTTACCTGCAGGGTGAAAATCATCAGAGACAGGAATTAAGCAGACCCTGCAGAGGAGCAATTTCATGTCTGGCATGGCAGTCTTAGAAGGAAAATATCAGAGCTTTTTCAGTAGTGGAAAGTTTTGGGCAAAGAGATGCTTTGACCATCGATAAAGCCCCCTCACAGCAAGAGGTCTTATTCCTAAATATGCATAGTCATCTCAGCATAGGAAGGTGACTGTGTTACTGGCTGTGTTTCTGCAGCAGCCAGAAACAACAGAACCATGTTGCTACTTCATCCCGAAAAGCAACAGTCTCATCTAACACTTGGAATTTTGAGATCCAGGTAAGGTTGAATATGATAAGACTAGAAGTCAGTTAATGGGAAACTACAGCTTGGGGAACACAAATAATTGGTGGTGAAGATGCACCTAGAAATCTGAAGACTTGGGCCTTCTTGCAGTACCTCCCACGAGTGAGTGAAACAGATTTGCTTTATATCCCTTTCTTCCAGATACCCATTTGCTCCAAATCAACTCACTTTCACTGTTATTTCTTGATTTATGTACATTCATACTGCTTATAATTGAAGTGCTCTTTTCTCTCTAGATGTACAAACCCACTATCTTGTCCTCCTAAAGGTGCTGTTCCTGCAGCTCTTCTTATTACACCCAAGAAGATAGGGACACTAAGGAATTTGCTGACAGTGAAACGCATTGTACAGCATCAAAGGCAGAGACCTGGCTCAGGCTCATTCCAAACTTCTGCCCTAAACAGTTACAAGATCCTGCTAATGCAAGAAAGCAAGCAGTTCGAGGCTTTTGGTGGTTTCCCAGGAGTTCACTGAGAATGATTCTGAGAATTTGAGGCTAAGGACAAGAAAATTGAGTTCTTTTGGGGTGTTTAATTTTACCACTTTTTTTGGCTTCGCTGTCAGTATAATCCTGGCATATTAAGCTGGGGTTCTGCTGGTCTCTGCTTTCCCATGCCTGAAATGTAATGCAGCCACTCCTGAGGCAGAGATGTTTAGCTGTGAATCACAGACCTACATGCTCTTTTAAAGCATCTCATTAATAAATGAAGCCAGGTTTTGGCTCAGGATCAGTATCTTTCATTACAGCAGGTGACAGAGTGCAACAAAGGGGACAAGCTGAGCTCAAAATCTTGTGTGCTTTCCCCAACTATACCCACTGGTCTTTTCAAAGCTATTAACAGTCTCTTTGCTTCTTATCTGTCTTTAGGCCTACAACACCACTGTCACTACAATGTGATGTTAACTCATGCTAATGGAAGCACAGGAGGAGTTTTAACGAGGCGAGACCCTTGAGTCCAAGCTCTTTCGCCTCCCTTGGATTGGAAGATTGGTGGCAACAGCAGTCAAAAAGTGGCCCAGCCCTGCAGCCAGTATGCATGAGGAGAGGTACCTTTGTCCTTCTTCCCTTGATTGATGTTTGAGCAGACATTGATCTACAACTTTTGAGACCACTGTAAAGACCATGATCAATATCTGAGATGGTACTGTGGGAAGCACTAGCTTTCTAAGTAACAGGAAACACTGTTCTCTCCCTGCAAGGTATTATTCCTCCAAACATCTTTACATTACTTTGTACCATGTGCTGCATATGAGTAACTGGGCTAATTTTACACAAGGTCTCCTTGTTGTTGTATTCCAGGTCAGCACACTTCGGTGTGAACCCCACTCAGCTACCTTTGTACCCTTGCAGTCAGCAAGCTTCTTACCTTCTGTCTTGATCCTCAGTGCTGTTCTGACCAATGCAAAGAGAGTGGCATTGAACATGACAGTCCCATCACTGTTCAGTGGCATATTCATGGAGACAAGGCGCTGTGGAGTAAGGAGAAGAAAGAGAACAGTCATACTGCCAACACATGGACTGACACGTGCTCTTCCTTATGCCCTCATGTTGCCCTTCAGACCTGCCACTCCTCTATGTCAGCATCCATAATATGGCCTGTGGATTTAGTTATGCAATTATACAAGTATTCATCATACCCACAAGTGGTGCCAGCCATGGTGTGTTTGCCCTGGGGTCTCTCTCCCACAGCTAGATACTCTGTTTTTTTTCAATGTAGTTATCATTTTCTAATCTTAATTTTCCCCAGTGGTCAGTGGGTGTTTGCCCACAGTGTATTCCACAAAGATTTGCTCCAGTCTCCAAATCATTCGCCTTTTAAATGACACCTTCTTTCTTATAAGGAGCAAACTGATCTCTTCATACCTCATGAGGCACTTGCAAACTCACCTGCACTAAAGCTGTGCCTGATGCAAACGTATATAAACAGAGAGCCAGAATCCTTCTTTTAGGTGACAGGGGATTAGCCAAACCTAGAAGCTGGCCTGCGTTATCCCCTCTCCCTTTTAAAATGTTTTAGGTTGTGTCTGCCCTGCAGTAATTCTGTAAGCTATGTAGGACAGAGAGTGAGTGCTGAGTACTGTTGCAGCTGCAGGTGAACTTCAGTGAGACCAACACTATATATCTGAGACAGATGCAGCAGAATCAGTAGATCTCACATCCTTCTCTTTCGGGAGGTAAAAGGCACCGGGGACTTTGAACTCTTATGCTTTCAGGGGTTGATTTCGTTCAAGCTCTGCATTCTGCCACTTTCATGCAACAGGACCTGGTTCAGTACCAAACTGGAGGAAAGGGTGTCATTCCCCATCACTACCAGTGCTATCTGGGGTGGGGCGTTGAACCAGATCGAGACAACAAACAATTGCTAGACAGCAGACTGAAAGGGATTGGCAGTGGGCCACGGAAGTTATATATTGCTGTGAACAGGCCCCAGGCTTTACATTTTGCTCCGAGAATGATATAAAAAGAACAACTACAAGTGTCACATATAAACTCTGGGACTTGAAAGGAGATGAACAAAGAACTCCAAGTGAAGGAAGCATAAAGGTTATAAACATGCAACTATTCACTAGAGAGAGCCCTTTTTCATAGCTGGAGTCTCACAACCAAAGAAACGAGTGAGACATTTGCATAGAAAATCTGTGCTTGCCCTTTGCGTGTTTTAATCCCAAACTCACCTCGCCGTTTAATACCTGTCCATTAATTAAGCAAGAGCGAGAGAATAACACTGGGGATTTGGTGCCCTGCTTCGTCCAAAGAAAATCTCAGGGATATTTTCACTTGCCCTGTTATTTCTGCCTGTCGTCAGCTGCCTTGGGACCTGCGTTTGACACCGCAAACGTACGTGTGGCTGATGCGGTGGTCGCTATTTGAGCGCTGTAGTCAGCACGGATGCTCTCTCCAGCTCGACAGAGTGCTGGCGGTGCCCTGATGCCTCTGACTAGGGGACAAGCCACCCTCTGGGGCCCCTCCAGCCCCTGGTGAGGTTTTTGCCGCCCAGAGGGGCCGGTGAGGGGTGCGGGGTGGCCGGGGCCCCGTTTCAAAGCCACTCCGCTGCTGCTGGCCCCGCCGCGAAGGGGCAGCGGGAACCGGCCTCCCAGTCTCCCCCGAGCCACAGCTGTGCCTTACTTTGCAAGCCACCCGGTGAGGGCAGAGCTTCCCGAAGCCAAGGGGGGGCTGAATCCGGCGGAGCAGAGTCACCACGTCCAAGTGTTTGATCCGTCCCCTGGAAAAGAAAGCAGAGTGAGGGTTGCATCCTTACCACGGGGCGACCTGCTGGTCTGCCTGCAGCTGGAAGCATCACTGACATCTTCCCAGACCCATGCTGCCACTCCTTGCAGCCCAGCCATAGTTTAAGGAATTATTTCAGGCCTCTCGCATTCGGTGCATTCTTTGGGGTTTGCCCGGGACTCTTATACCTCCTACACATACAGAAAACCCAGCTGTCAGTCAGACACAAGGCAATACTTGCAGGAATTGACCCGTGTTTTGAATGCTGTAGTTTCTTAGTGCGCAAACAGAAAAATCAGGGCTGTCCCCCCACCACTGACCTGCTCAAAATCTACGGCTACTTATTTACTTGTTGGTCTTGGGGCTATAGCAGGCACAGGGGTGCAAAGGGTCTCTTTTTTCCTGGCACTTTACTTCCCATATAAATAGCCCCAAGCCACTGTCTTTTGATACTTGTTTATGCTTTGGGCTGTCACTGGAGCCAGTGCAAAACAAAGTGCTGAACTTCCTCCACAGCAGCAGTTGGATTTCTTTTAAGTTCTGGAAATGGCATCTGCAAAGAAGAATTCACTCATGGGGCAAGGAGAGCTACCAGAGACAGAGGTGAGGCTTCTAGAATGGGACGTGGATGGGAAAGGAAAAAAAAGAGCTTCCCATTTATAGATGGGAAGGAACAGGATGTCATCTGGACTGAGCAGCTGTCTATTCAATGGCTTCAGCCACTGCAGCCTTGCCTTTCAACAAGCACAAATAGTAGCATCAGTTTTGTTAACAAACAGTACATTTATTAGAATTCTGTGCTTATCCCCTATCCATATTAAAAGTCTCCCAGGGAAGTCACCATGGCTGGGAAGAAAGGTTTCAATTTGCGTATCGCTCCGATAATGCGACATGGTCTCGCACGCTGCGGAACCTAAGCCCAAATTAATCTTGACATGATGTCTCCGAAAGAGATCTGCTTTTAGTTTATGCCAAGATCTCTTACCACAGTTTTTGCATTATGAAGGGAGCTTTGCAATTACAATTGTCAACTGTACTGCAATGCCACAGGGATCTAAATGCACTTTAAGCCTAAGCATGTGTCAAACAGAGCATATAATGCTAAATGGCAGTTAAGCCCCTGCGTGACTTGTTTTCATATAACTTTAAATCCCTGCAAGTCTGCTGATGTGAATAACCCTGCAAACAACGTAACATAGCCCTGTGAAGGTACAGGTTGTGATGGGCCTATATGACACCAGACAAAACGGAGATGTGAGCACAGTAAATACTACTGTGAGTAAAAAGTCAAATGGAAGAGTCACAGCTCAGTATCCCAGACACATGCAACAATAAACCATCCATCTAACCTCCTTGGCTCAATCTCCTGCTGCCCCTCCCTAAACAGTCTGTATCTCCCCCTGACTGAAGGTGAAGCAATGTCCTTCCAGGTAACAGTGCAGCTTAACTGCTGAGATTTGTGTGTGTATCCTTGCACTGCTGGCTTAGGGATTCACCAACGATACCTTGTGGATGTATCTATTTTAGGATTTTTTCAGAAAAAAAAAAAAAAAAGTGTTCCTGCAAGAGGAACTGGCACTTACTGCACTGGGTCTGGAGAACAGAAAATAACAGGCCTGTTCTCCTGAAGAGTTCTAAGATCCAGGCTGGGTTACTTACTTGGCTTCAGGGTCATACTCTGCCCAGATCCTTTTAAACTCATCCAGGTGGTGTGGTCCTAAAATGGACCAGTCCCGTGTCAGGTAATCAAAGTTATCCATTATAACAGCTACAAAAAGATTGATGATCTGCAAACAAGGACAGAGATGACTTAATGGATGAGCTAGGTAACAGGAGAATTTACCGGGTTCTCCATTTAAGGTCTGGATTTGGACTTACAAAACCAGGAAGTTGTTGGGATTGGGCTCTCTGTTTCCCCATGCCAGCCCCCCAGTTTAAGTGGGAAGATCCCAGAGGCAGGGTATTCTCAGCTGATCACATTTTTCTCTTCCCTACCGAATGGACGAAGCCCAAGTTTGCTGAATGCTTAAACATGCTGTGATGGCTTTTTAGTTACCTATGCCTTTACCCAGAAGAACAGACTAGTGGTGGAAGAACCTGGGATTCATCCTCTATAGGCAGTGGGGCAGAAATAAAAGCCCTTTCTTTTGGCCCAAGACCGAAACTTTTAAAATATTGCTGCTGTTCACTGGGAGAGTTCTGTGCACTGATGCCAGCTGCAGAGCATGTGCTGTCGCTCTGAGCAATGCCGCACTGCCAACACAGAGCAGATGCAAGTGGGATATGTGTATTCTCACAGTCATTGCTGCTGGCAGGGGAGGAAAAACCTGCTCAGCAGCCAGAAGGAAGGTAGGAGGGAAGGTGGGAAGTGTGGCTGAGGCGTTGCTAGCCTCAGCACGGCCCACAACACGCTAATTTGGTTTTCTCATTGAGGGGGAGGGGGGAAGAGCACTCCCTTGCTAAGCACAAAGGATTGGGGTTGGAAGCAAAGCATCCCACAGAGTTGGAGGGAGGCAGGAATGGCAGTGACCAAGGGTGTGTCAGCACTGAAAGGGTGCTGCTGGGGATGACCCCATGGGGAGAATTCCCCTCTTTGAGATCATTCTTCTGCTGTGCAGTGCTAATGTCTGGGGAGGCAGGGGCTCGGTCTGTGTCAGGGTGTCAGTTGCTGGGGCAGACTCACCAGGAAGGCACAGAGCATGTAAAAGCTGATGAAATAGAAGACGGCGAAGCTGCTGCCACAGGAGTGATCGACTTCGGTGGAGTTGGCCGGCTCGGACTCTGGGTCACACTTCTTGTCTGGGAGACATGCCAGCATGATTTCCTGCCAGGCCTCACCAGTGGCACACCTGGGCATGGCAAAAGGCAAGGGAAGACAGCAGTGACCTTCAGAGTGAGAGGGACTGGCACATAGCAACCTGTTCCTGATCCCATGAACATTAATGGGAATTTTGCCACTGAGGCCAATTAAGAGCAAGTTAGGCTCGTGGCTGGGCTTTGACATACACTGGCATACCCTGCTCCTCTATTTGGCTTTGTTAACATTAACAGTGTGTTGTTCATGACTGCTTTTGGCTAGTCTGGGTATAGGGCTGTCATGCTCCAACCAGCCAGGGTCAATGAGACATATGTGACATGCCTATGGATTGATTAAAAACTCCTTGAAAATAAGAGAAGGGTGTTGAATTCATGCCAACTCCCCACCCCTTCATCACCCCTCCCTGGCCTTGGCACACTTGGCCACAGCTGGAGCAGGATGATGTGCTAAACTGAGCGGGGCATGGCCATGCCAAAGCACGAGTGGGAGTTCATGCCCCTATCCCTGCTAAAATAAGCTGGAAGTCATACCGGTGAGGCCCGAACCAAAGGAGGAGTTTGCGATGCACACCAACATTTGAGAGCACCGAAAACCAGCTACCTTCCTTCTGAGCAGGAGGATTTGCCTCCCTCCCCAGCACTGAGTGTTGGCCAGTGTCAGCTGGCTGGGTACAAGGCTTAACGGACCGGTCGTTTCATCTGACGCAACTCCTAGGCTCCCCCGCTAAGGGACGACATGTTTCTACCCACCTCATAAGCATGACACGGTAGAAGGGGATAAGCTGTGCCCAAGAGCAGAGGAGTCATGCTCTCAGACTGACACAATCCAGAGCTGTCAGACACCCACCTGAACAGCAGCAGCACTGCCTGGGGGAAGGTCTGGAAGTTGTTGTTGCGGTTGATTTCCGTGGTATCGTTCAGCGCAATTTTACCGAACACCTGGCAGAAAGCAGAGGTCTTCTCAGGTTAGCCCTACAAAATCCCCAAACCTCTTGTCACCCGTCGCTTTTGGCCTCACCCTGACTCTGATATTTAAGAGAATCTGCTCTTCTCTTAAAAAATTGTTTCCACAGGTCTTTCATATTTGCTGCTGCTTCTCTTGCTTGTGCTTTAATACTAGAAAAGCACTCATGTTGTAGCAAGAGACATCTTTTGTTAAAACATACTTCCTTATTTCATACATGGTAAATATGTGATATAGGGCCTTATTTTAACAGGCACTCATGTGGGAAGGTGGTCCAGCTGAAAGAAATCAGTAACACAGAAGAAAAGGCTCCTTCCTTCATTGTGTATCTGTCTTCACCAGGAGGACATGATAGCAAAAGACCAGCAGCTGCAACGCGTTGAGCTTCCAGCTCTGTGGGGTGCCTTCAGTCTTCCCAAAACAATGTAAAGTATGTTGCCTTGGATCTGGATATTGTCCAAATGCCTGCCCTTCTAGTAGCCATTCTTGTCACTAGCAGGTGTTTCAGCTCCCCCAGTCCCCTAGAATGCAGCAGGGTGAAGATGATGACTAGATCAGCCCAGACGAGAGTGGCTTACAGCTTCCTTCCATGCCCAGCCAACTGTCACTGCACCAACTACTTCACCCAGCCACAGCAGAAAGCCTGCAACCATCAGCAAGCCTTTTTTAGGGGCCTACCTTTGAATGTGAATTCTCCGGTGCAGGAGAGTTTTAGGCTTCTTTGAAAAAATCTGATAGAGCTTTGGCACTTTTGGGCACCAGGACTGAGATCTTAGCAGACCTCACCTAGCAGAGAGGTCTCTGCGCAGCATAGTCAGTCAGGACTGCTTATTCCCCACTGACCTCACCTGGAGTACTGTGTCCAGTTCTGGAGCCCGTTATTACAAGAAAGATATGGATGTGCTGGAACGTGACAAGAGAAGGGCTCAGAGGGCTGGAGCACCTCTCTTATGAGGACAGACTGAGAGAGTTGGGGTTGTTCAGTCTGGAGAAGAGAAGGCTCCGGGAAGACCTTATTGTGGCCTTCCAGTATCTGAAGGGGCCTGCAAGAAAGCTGGGGAGGGACTTTTTAGGCTGTCGGGCAGTGATAGGACTAGAGGGAATGGATTAAAACTAGAGATAGGTTGATTCAGGTTAGACATTAGGAAGAAGCTCTTCCCCATGAGGGTGGTCAGACACTGGGACAGGTTGCCCAGAGAGATGGTGGAAGCCCCATCCTTGGAAGTTTTTAAGCCCAGGCTGCATGGGACTCTGAACAACCTGCTCTAGTGGGAGGTGGCCCTGCCCATGGCAGGGGTGTTGGAACTAGATGATCTTTAAGGTCCCTTCCAACCCTTGACAATTCTATGATCAGAATGAAATTCTACTTCCCTGATGCAAATTGTGTTCAAATCACAAAAGATGTAACAAACTGTTATATCTGAGTTAACTAGTCTCCTCCATGATATTTGAAAGATGACTTCATATTAAGACCTGTTTGAAACTGTTACTGGTTTTCCAGTTGCTCTTTGAAACAGTAATGATGGCACCTTTTTGGCCATATGTCCCTGTCTTTTTGGGGTTCTTTTTCTTTGCTGTTGCTGCTGAGTTATTCAGAGGGGAAAGATTGTCCTGGCAAAGTTTGGTCTAGTTTACTGCAAATGTTTGTGTTTTCTTAGAAACTGTTACCCCATTATGTGAAAACAAAAAATATCAACCTGTAATCGTTGTACTTTGTAATGTTTCAGTTTGCTCTTTAGTTGCTAACATTAGTGGGGAGGAGATGATGGAACACATTAGTAAAGTCCTTAAAATCTCCTCAAAGTCTTAATAAATGTAAACCACACACATGCTACATAAAAGACAAAAATACATCTTTGCTACCTTTTTTTTTTGTGTGTGTGTGGGAAGAAAGACATGACACAATGAGAAAGGAAAAAATTCTAAGGCACTTAAGGTGGAGTGAAATGTGAGAGGTGGTGGAGGGGGGCTTATATTTTAAAAGCGGTACTTGGAACACAGACTTGCAAGGAACATAAATGTGGAATTGAAACAGGGAGTATGGAGTGCTAAAGATATGAATGAGAAGTTACTGCTTTTAAGCACTGCTTTTATTTTATCTATTTTTTTTAACTGATCTAGGAATTTTTCAAGGCTTTGGGAAGAGTAAAGCAAATTCATGATGATGTCAAGATTCTCCTCCGGACAAATCAGCAAAGGGCAGGGTGAGTGCTACTTAAATGAGTGCAAGATAACCATTTACTACTTAAAAGCAGAAGTAACAGCAAGATCTCATTTCTTTTTTTATTTTATATCACTATACAGAATATTTCATGGAAAAAAACCCAAAGAACAGTAACATTTTTAAATTTTCATAATTTTAACAATAGTGTATTTTGTTTGATTTGTACATGCCTTTGCTAGTAATACCTAAAACAGTACGTGCAAATAAAATCTTTTTGTTTTGTAGCTTGGAAATTATGGAGCAGATGGCTTTACTGCAAGAGACATCTTATGAACGACTTTACAGATGGACTCAAAGTAGGACTAGGTTTTTATGTTTATGAATATTATGATGATGATTCCTTTAATTCCTTGATATCGATTGAACTCAGCAAAAACCCTTTCCAAGATTCATTAATGAGGCTTTGGGTTTCCTTCTTAGTGAAAGATTTGTCATGAACCAAATAGTTAATTGGAGATTCTCTCCTTTTTTGGGCCAATCTCATGTCGCTATGGAAGTGTATTATTTATTTGTAGGTTTAGATGGTTTTCCACAGAGAAAAAATACAGTTTGGCAGTCTAAGCAATTGTTGAGTGTTTTATTTAATTTTCTTGCAGGTTATATGGGATTGTTGTTGGTTTTGGCAAGTTAGTAGCAAGATCTAATTTAGTGGGAGAAGTAATTTATTACCTTTTAAAAAAAAAACCAAACCCCCAACCTTATTATATCAGGATGCTCTTGAATTATAGTAGGTGATTATTTTTTTCCTTAGGTACTCTGGATCCAAGCGTTAATGTTCAGTCTAACATCTTGATAGTGTAAAATATAGATACTTTTTTATTACTTCTCTCTTCCTAAGACATTGACAGGAAGATTTGTGAAAAGAAGCTGGTGCAATGTGATACTGTATTCGTCAGCTGCCCTTCAGCAGATGCTGAAACCTCACAGAATGGTTGTGGTTTCACCCTGATGGAAGTTGATAATTTTTATGCCAATGTTTGTTATAGTTTATATGATTTCCACATTCTTGCCTGGAGTGTACAAGATTATATAGTTAATATGTAGCTAGATAGTTGGATGCTCCATCGCTGGATGTATTCAAGGCCAGGTTGGATGGGACTTGGAGCAATTTGGTCTAGTGGGAGGTATCCCAGCACATGGCAGGGGGATTGGAACCAGATGATCTTTAAGGTCCCTTCCAACCCAAACCATTCTCTATTATAAATATGATTAAAGTAAAAACAAAAAAACCCCAAACAAACAACAAAACAAAGCACAAATGACAAAAGAAACCCACAACTTCCTTAAATACGTGCTCTCTTATTTTCTTAGTCGCTTACCTGGACTGTAAGCAGTTATAAAGGAGACTGACAGAATTCTGATGATTGAACATTTTCACATGGGTGCCAGCAGATACTAAGCTTCATTTAATTTTATTATTGTTGTAGTTTGTGACAGACATCCATTTTACAGAGTTCTCCTTACAGGGGAATTTAATTACATTAAACACAACCTAGGCCAGGTAGCATCTTCTGAAGGCTTCAATTCAAAATCAAAAACCTTTGAGTTTTTAACTCATTTTCTTGTTTGTCTTGTTCGAAGAGGGGTAAAAACGCACTTTTATCTGTTTTGATATTTTATAGATGAATGTAGGACTTTGACACAAGAATCATGTGACATTTCTCCAGTTCTCGCTCAAGCCATGGAAGCGTTACAAGATAGACCTGTCCTATATAAGTAAGTAAACGTTTGTGATTATCTCTTAATAGAAACGAGTCTTTCCATCCTAGAAAATTTAAAGATGGGCATGAATTGCAATGCCAAGGATGGTGGCAATTTAGTCCTGTGTCAGATTTAAAAAAAAAATAAAATATTTTGTAAATCATATTTCAACTTCTTAAAATTTCACAAGTCTTTTTGACATCATTATAGTACAGTAAATGTTATTGGACTTTTTCCAACTTACTGGTTTCTAATTTAAGTAAAATGTCAGGCTGTTTTTGTTTTAATCTAAATTAATTATGAATTTCTGCTGTTCTTATTGTAGGGTTTTTCTGAAGAAAAAAAATGCTGTCCAAAGCATGTGATTGTCTTATTAAATTCCCCAAGTGAAAAATTGCTAAGGACTAATTAGCTTTTACTGAAGTGCTTCTGGAAATAACAATGTCTTCCATTATGAGTTGTACAGTAATCTAGTAAAAGCAGTCTGCTACATATGGGCCTCTAAATATAGGGGTACTTATAGACTCATAGAATGTTAATGGTTGGAAGGAACCTCTGGAGATCATCAAGTCCAACCCCCCTGCCAGCACAGGAACACCTAGTGCAGGCCACACAGAAACAGATCCAGGTGGACCTTGAAAATCTCCAGAGAAGGACACTCCACAAGCTCTCTGGGCAGCCTGTTCCAGTGCTCTGTCACCCTCACAGTAAAGAATTTTCTCCTCATGTTGAGGTGGAATCTTCTGTGCTCACGTTTATACCTGTTATTCCTTGTCCTGTTACTGGGCACTACAAAAGAGAGATTGGCTCCTTCCATTTGACACCCACCCTTCAGACATTCCTAAGATCCCCTCTCAGTCTCCTCCTCTCAAGACTAAACAGCCCCAGTTCTCTCAGTCTCTCTTCCTAGGGGAGATGCTCAAGTCCCTTAATCATCCTTGTAGTTCTCTGTTGGACTCTCTCCAGTAGATCCCTGTCTCTCTTAAATAGGGGAGCCCAAAACTGGATACAGTATTCCAGATGTGGTCTCACTAGTGCAGAGTAGAGGGGAAAGAGAACCTCCCTCGACCTGCTGGACACAGTTTTCTTAATGCAACCCAGGATGCCATTGGCCTTCCTGGCCACAAGGGCACATTGCTGTCCCATGCATAACTTACTATCCACTAGGACTCCAAGGTCTTTCTTGGTGATGCTGCTTTCCAACAGGACAACCCCTAACCTGTACTGGTGCCTGGTGTTATTCCTCCCCAGATGCAGGACTCTACACTTGTCCTTATTGAACTTCATGAGGTTCATGTTCGCCCAGCTCTCCAGCCTGTCCAGATCTCATTGGGTAGCAGCACAGCCTTCTGGTGTGTCAGCCACCCCTCCCAGTTTCATATCATCAGCGAACTCGCTGAGGGTACACTCTATCCCCTCGTCCAGGTCGTTGATGAAGATATTGACAAAAGCTGGACCCAGTACTGATCCCTGGAGAACACTACTGGCCACAGGCCTCCAGCTTGACTCTGCACCGCTGATCACAACCCTCCGAACTCTGTTGTTGAGCCAGTTTTCAATCCACCTCACGGACCAATTGTCTATGCCACATTTCTTGAGTTTTTCTATGAGGATGTTATGGGAGACAGCATCAAAAGCCTTACTGAAGTCAAGGTATATGACATCCACTGCTCTCCCTTCATCTACCCATTTGGTCATGGCTTTGTAGAAGGATATCAGATTAGTCAAGCAAGATTTCCCTTTGGTAAATCCATGTTGGCTACTCCTGATAACCTTTTCTTCCATGTGGTTAGAGATGGCCTCCAGAATGAGCTGCTCCATCACTTTTCCAGGGATGGAGGTGAGGCTAACTGGTCTGTAGTTGCCTGGGTCTTCCCTCTTGCCCTTTTTAATGACTGGAGTGACATTGGCTTTCTTCCAGTCATCAGGCACCTCTCCTGTTCTCCATGATTTTTCAAAAATGATGGAGA
>WTSP01002918.1:67612-94514 GCA_025331215.1 Actenoides lindsayi
AAGCCTAGAAATGAAAAAAAAAAGTAAATAAGAAGCGAGCACTGTGTCTCCACCCAGCCCGGCACACTGGAGCCTGGTTCATACTCCTGGCTTTGGGAAACTGGGCAGAAACAGGCCCCAAACGTGGAGTCTGTAATTAGCCAGGTGGCCACTAGATGCCTCTACAGGCCCACATTTGCTTGCCCTCCTGTCTCCAGGCTGTCGCCTCCCAGCTCGGGCAGCCTCTCACTCGGCTCCCATCTCTGCTGCCTTCCAGTCAGTCCTACCCCTGAGGGAGTGAGGAAAGCGAGGGCAAAACCAGTGTCTCCAGCTGCTTACCAACAGGAGAAAACTCTCATAACCAGTGTTATTCTGGCACTAACAGCAATGTGATTTTTTTTTTTCCTCTGGATCCAGTCTGGTGAAATAAAAATAACAGCTGCTGAGATCCAAATTCAAGGCTCCTGCTCCAAGGGCTGGTACCATCCTGAGAATGGAAAGCGGTACCAGCTTCGTTCCCTCTTCGGTGTTAGGTGTCTGTGATGGTGTCTGCAATGCACTAAGTGTCCGGTGAGCGGCTGCTGAAGAGGAAATGCAGAGCCCTGATAGTGCAGGGCTGCAATCAGCAAAGTGTTGAGTGCTATGGGTTTGCTCCTACCACTAACAGGAATCAAGGGCACAGCTCAGGACCTCACAGGCTCAGGCTTTGGAGGAGAAATTTTCTACACTGTTGCTTTTGAAATACATAGTCCTCAGACCACAGGTTTCCAGACCTTACTTCAGAGGTAATGGGTAGACACATTCATCCTGAAAATGTGAGTACAGTCCCTGATCTGGATTTTGGACATCTCATTTCACAGAGCATCAAAAGCCTACAACACTATTACATTTTTTTTTTTAAATGTAAGATTATTTACACATTTTAATTTTACATCTAAATTCAACATGGCTAAATCCTACAGGAAGAATCAAAGAAAAATTTTCACTGACCACTGTGGAGATTTGACTAAGGCAGAAATCATCTCAAAGAGATCTGAATTTTAAAGTGGCAAGAACTCAAACATTACAACAATGCCTGTAATCATCACCTTGAGGCTCAGGAGCAGATTGCTCTGTGTTTTACAGAGTCAGACAGATCTGTATGGTTACCCCAAAACATCAGTGCAGATACAGCAGCTGAAAATTGGGCTCCAAACATTTTGTGATGATCTAGTTGGGACTTGATACACACAAGACCAAAGAAGAGCTCCTCGGGTAGTGTCCAGACAGGACCTGAGGTGCATAACCTTCTCAGTTATTCTGTCCTTCATACGTGGCTGGGAAAACTGTCTTCTCCCCTGGCTGTCTGGTCCTCCACTTTCTTTCCACGTTCTTCCACTCTGCCCACTCCTCTCCAATGATGTACTTTTCTATTCATCTCCGCTCTTTATTCCTCATGGCTCCTTCAGCTCCCCACCTCCCATATTCCACTCTCCCGGCCCTGTCCTCCTTCATCTCTGTCCTTCTCTGGCTTTACCACTTTGTCCTTGTGATTCCCACGGCCTTGTCTTGCCCTCAGCACCCCTCTCACTTCCTACTCCTCCCACTCACCAGGCTGGGCTCTGTTGCTATCTCTGGAGACGGAAACCCCGCTGAGCATTTTCCCACCACGCGCTCCTCTGACCAGTGCCCCAGCTTGTATGTAAGCACTGTGCACCATGCCCAGGGCACGTGGTACTTACGACGGGATCTCAACTCCAGCCCAAGTTTGTTGCTTATTAGGCTGCCCTGTGTGAGCAGAGACGCTTCCTGGAAGCATATGGGGACACAGAGAAGAGTCTGTGCCAGACAGAGTCTGCAGGGATCCCAGAATTTGACAGCGGGAGTGGCTGAGTAAAGAGCTCTCAACAGTGGCTATTCTTAGCTACCAAAGAAGCCTCCCAGTAGTTGCAAGAGGAGGAGCTCTGAGCAGAGAATACCATGTTATAAATGGCTTAAGGCTTTCAAGGGAAAAGGCACTTGCTCGCAGTGCTTTTTTCTGCTTGCTGTGGAAGATACCTCCCTTGATACTTTCTCCCATCACCCTACAACCCTGCCTAAAAGTGACTCTCCAATCAAAGAGGTCTGAAGGTCACTGGAGGGAAGTACCAGGCACTCCCTTTCCCATCCGTCTCATCCTTTCCAGCTAAGGACCGTGGCAAGCTGAGCTCAGGATATGAGTGAGCTATTGCTAAAGAGGCTGGAGGGGCACGGGGAGGAGAAGCAGGAACTGGAAAGTGTGACTGTCCCTTGCATCAGGGATGGCTGAACTGTGCCATGGGAATCTCATTCCTATGCATGCAGACAAAATGGTTCCCCCTGGAGCCACTCAAATAACAACCTGGAAGTTAGCAACCGTGTAAGCAATGGAAAAAGTCACTTGTGGTACAGATGTGCCAGAAAACTGCTGTGCAGTATTAGATCCTTGGGCAGTCGAGGAGTGTGCAAAATGAGAGTCCTTTGTATGAGCTTGGTAGTCTGGCTACTGAGACCACCTGAGAGCTGCACGGGAAAAGGTCCAGGCTGATCCCTGGTGTACAGATGTGCTACTTCTGCTGACACAGACAGAAGTTGTAGTCACCCACAGCACTGCAGGCTTTGGTCCCAGATTGCGTTGTAGCTGGGTGAGGTGTAAGTTTTACAAGCGTGGATCAGCTCTTTTCCCATTTGAGTCAACACAAGTATATTTAAGGACTCAATCTGGGAGATATACGGGTGCTGTTTCAAGACCTGTGTGTTGCACAAGTTACTCTTTCATGTTTTTGTCAAGTGGTGTGTCCTGCATATTTTTTGCTGTCTTCTCCTGTTGCTTTCATCGGACCTGCCCCAGCTAAATCCAGGTCATGGTGGCCCAGTAAATCCAGGTCAACTACTTATAAAATGCAGGAATGTGCTATGCTTCATCTCTAACTACCATTTTTCTATACATGGCTAGGTTAGGGCCTGATTTGGAAGCAGTTTTTCTAATCACTACCTACCTCTTCATGTTTGCTTTCACCCAGAGGTGATGATTCTTACCCAGTCTGGTCTCCTTCCCCTATCTACTCTGGTACTTTGCCACTGAAATGCAACCTGCCTCCATGTCAAAAGAAGCAGCAATTCAGTAACTTGGAATCATTACCAGGGTGAAGGGTGTAGGCCCAAAAAGATGAATTTCTTCCTGGATGGAAGCATGGGAGCCACACACCTCTATTACTCACTGGAAATCCTCAAAACAAGGCTTAAGAGAAACCTATTTGAGACCCAGGCCTTCCACATAGCTGTGTATTTCACTTAAAGCAACAGCTATACATGAAGCTAAAATAGGAAAGAAAAAAAAAAAAAGAGGAGATTGCAGGGTTACAGACAGGTGGTAATTGAGTTGAACTGAACTATAAAGGCTGTTCGGGAAGGTCTCGAGCAGTTACTCATGCTTTAAAGATGAAACTCATACCCAGGCAGTCATCCCTTGCAAGTCCCATTTACTTGACTCTCATTTGTGCCACACGTCACTGTCGGGCACAGCTCTGACCGGCAGCCTTTGAGCTCAGGCACTTGGGTGAACAACACCCTCCCCTCCCAGCAACAGGCCACCAAGGTGAAATAAGAAGGAGTCAGGTCTTACTTAAGAGACAAATGAAAGAATACCTGGAAGGACTTGATGAATGTCCAAAGCAGCGTCCGGATGCCCTCCCCTCGGCTCAGGAGCTTCACGAGACGCATCACGCGGAAGAGTCGGAAGAAGGTGATTGAGATGCGAGAGTTTTCCTCTGCGTTCTGGAAGCCATTGGCACAGAGGCAGGAGTTACAACAGCACAGGAGGAACGGGGGCCCTGGGCCACAGAGGATGCTATGCCGAGAGCTCACTGCACTGTTCCTTGTCCTGGTACCGCTCCCTGGGCTCGCGCTGCCCCGGCACCCCCGGGCAGGGGTCGGTCAAACCTGTCCTCTCTCCCATGGCTGTGAGGCTACTCTATGGGGACTCTCGAGGTCATCAGCCTCTCCCTTCAGGCTGCCTGAACTTTTGGGGATTAGGGATGCGTTACGCTATAAACCTCTCCATTACACCTCCTCCTCGCATTGGAAAGATGCAATTCTCTTTTAACATCTTACTGGAGGAGGAAAGTACTTTCTCTTTTGGCCTGTCTTGGATGGTTTACCCCAGCAAGTGCCTCAGTCAGCCATTCTGGTGAACCTGGCGCTGGGCATCAGCCATGTGCCGCTCGCCGTGCTGGGGAACGGTAGCAGGTCCTAGGTCTGCCCCAGGGCACGCTGCCCCTGCCCAGTTGTTGGCATCACTGGCATTGCTGGCAGCCTGGCCGTCCCTGCCCTGCTGCGGCCATGCTTCTGGGGGCTGGGCCCTGGTCGCTCGCTCCCGCTGCTCCGTGCTCGGGCCTTTCGCATTTCTCACGACCCCTTTGTATTTCCCACAGTCTGCGCGCTGACTTTTGGTTTTTTAAAAACATTTTATTTTGGCTTCGCTGCTACTGTTCAAGCGTGCAGTATTTTAAAATAGTCTTTCTTCTGGCCTGCTTTTTTTTTTTGTTTGTTTCTCACAGCATCGGCTTTGTCCCTAAGCATTTTCCCCTGGGCCTGTAACAAGCTCTGACGTTCCTCCTCCTTCCGTCTGAGCGCTGCCGCTGCCGCAGGCTCACCTGGGCCTCGGCAGAGGACCCACTGCTTAGCTCGAGGGGAGGTGAGGCACAGAAAATGCCACGTTTCCCAGTTCATTAATCCCCTAAAATACTGTGTGAAGCCTGCGGAGCTGGTGGTTTCCACTAGCAGCACTGTGGGAATGTGACCTCCTGTCACAGGGGGAGATAACACTGTCACCCTGCCACTTGACCTGTCATGGAGCAAAGAAGTTCACAGAAGCCCCCTCTCTGTCCCCACCCGGGCTGCAAAGACCGTAGCTGGAGTCTAAATGCCACCGAAAGAGCAACATTTAGGAGGAAGAAACAGTGCAGATCACCCCCCGCTAACTACTCACCACTGTGTAAACCAAGAGAGAACAGACCCTTTGGATTTCCTGTCACCAGGCAGCAAAACCAGCAGCTGCTTGCCTGTCTGCGCCCGATAAAAGCCAAGGCACGGGAACTGCCCGGACGTACGTTTCTGGGATTAAATATCCAGATGAAGAGATGTACCTGTGGGCTGTGTGCCCTCCTGTTTCCAACCCAGGATGAGCAGACTGGTGCTCAGCTCTGCCAGCACCCAGCTGGGTCCGTGCCCCAGCTCCTGCTGTGCAGCTGAGGGGCCACGGCTGCTTGGTGTGCTTGTGAACCCAGCTCGTAGTTCCGGATTGCACCCTGGCTGCAGTTTGTCTGTCTAGATCTGAGGTGAATCACCGGTGGGTATTTTGGGCAGCTTTCCCCAGTCTGCAGCAAAGGCTGATGCTCTCTGCCTATGCAGTAACTGGGGGAAAAAAATTAGGGGAACAGGCTGTGTCAAGGAAGAGCCTGAGTGCTCCTTGTATCTCACATCATTCTCATCTTCTGACTTGGACAACAGGCTGGGGGCTTCACTGAATTGAAGGAAGGAGGTGAAGGAGGGAACGTGGCCTCCAAGAAATCAAAACTCATGGCATTCACTGCTTTCAGCACTACAGTCCCAGAGGGCTACCTATAAGGTCATACACCTCTCCCAATCCTAAAGAAGTCCTATGGCCTTTCTGCCACTTTCTCTAAGAAGCTAAACCCCAGTATCACCTAAAAGAGACTTGAGATCCAAATGGAAAAGTTGTGCGGACAGCAGTACTGCTGTGGTTATCACAAAAATAAATAAATTAAGTGTTTTCATATTCATTCTGCTGCTGCTTTTGTCAGCTTTGCCCTTTAAATGGCAGCAAGTTAGGACATGGGTGTGGACAGAGGTTTTAGTATTCCTTGCTAAGAGGAGGCAGCTGCTGTAGGCAGAAAATTATCTCTGTCCTCCTAGGGTCCTGGAGGTCCTTAGGCAAAGTCTAAGCAGCAGAGAAAATAGAACAAATTCATCCCTGATGCAAATCTGCAACTTACTGGCACCAAACCAGTCAGACTAAAGTACTCAGTGATGCCTCAGGAGATTACAGTCATTTTGACTAGGTGGCCACAGATTAGCTGATGCTTGAGCAGCCTTGCTTGCTTTTTCCTGGCTTTTATCCAACTGTTTGAAAGAGCATCCTCTCCAGAGGTGGGAGGTTCTGCACACTGGCCATCAAGAGACTGGAGTTACTGCAACTCTGTTGGGGTGGTGTGGGAACTACCTTGGACACCAAGGCAACGGAGTTTGTGTGCACCATTGCACAACTTACCCTCTTTTGTGCAAAGTATGAACTCAAATGTTACAGTGAATCACCTCATCGAAGAGGAACGTCAGAGTTCTGATCCTTTTTAATCTGGACTCTTGGACATGCCGTCCTATTGCAAACTCATTCAGCGTCACGTTGACGGTGACATAGTTTGTTGCTAACAGGAAATCTTACCAGGTCTGGTTCTCTCTTGGTGATTCATTAGAAGGCAGAACGACAGTTAACTTGACCAAAGGAAAGCTCAGGATGCACAAGAAATACACATGTGCGGCATATTGACAGCTCATGTGAACACCAGACTCACACCAATACACGACATGGCAGCTTCATGCACAAATAACTAGGCTGGGCTTGGAGAGAGAACTCGTGATCACGGGGAAGAGAATAAAGGAGTGTGTTAGAAAGAGTGTCACAGAAGCTGGGAAGGTGGTCTGTATTTTCGGTCTTACCATAGAGGAAGAGCATTGGGTATGTTCAGCTGGCTTTAAAGAAAGGCAGACAGAAATAAGCTGTAATAAGTCTCCAATCAAGAGCCCTAGTAAACTAGGTCTTGCCTAACACAGGAGCAACAAAATGGCAGAAGAGGGCAAAAGGGAGTTTGAAAGAAATGCACAAGAGGCTGGACTTATTCCCTAGGATACCCAGGATCAAAGCTGGCCATGGCAGAAGTAGGTACAACTCCCACTGAATTTGATATAAGCTGTATCCACTACCACCACCACACATGAATTGCACCTGGTATCTCCCGAGTGCCAGACACCCTGGCATCCAGGCAGTGGAGGCACTGATATTGGCAAAAGGTTTCTCGTATCGCTGCTATCAAGTTCAAGACAGGGGCTGATTTAGCTCCCCAGCTCAGATCCAGGCCATGTCTGCGCAGGGACCAGCCAGCTTCTAGTGCATCAGTCTGATTCGTAAACCCATAATATCCCAGCGCTAAAGCAACAACTTTCTAATTCCCTTACACAGCGTTCTGGGTGATAATGTTGTTGCTACTAAGACAATGGGTTGGCACAGCCTGATCAGCTCTTGGCAACCCCACAACACCCACTGCCAGCTGTGGAAAGTGGGTTGGTAAAGCTGGTTAGCTTGCTGCACTTTCACCCACCTCACATCAAAGCTCCAGGGACCCAACTGGAGGCCAAGATGAGCTGAGCCCTGGTCGTACCTGGAAGAGTCTAGCTGCTGCAAACACTCTGCCTGACGTTCCTTGATTAATTTCTGAGGCCATTTCCAATACTGAGAGCAATTCTAAAAAACACCCAAGGCTGCAAGTACCCTGAGGTGTAAGAATCAGAACTGAAAATTAAATAAAACCAGCTTTATTGGGAGTCCTTAGAGTTCAATAGTAGCATAGTTCCTCAGGCATAGAATCTACCATATAGCCTATGTGCCAAACTTGTCTGTCATCATTTCCTGGGACTACATTAGCAAAACTGAAATGGATGTATTTGTTCTTCTGCCAATGGCAGAATTCACCTGTAGTGCCATGGAGGACTCCTGCAGCGTGCTCCTGCTCTCCAAGGACACTGCAGTAACCAAACTGGCGCTATATTGTCTAAATCAAAACTGTTGTTTGGACGCACAGCCTATTTGGTAATATAGGCAAATGGGAACAATTAAAAACCCAAAGTACACCTATCATATAGTAACAGTCTTTTGGGTTAACTCATTGGCAGCTTTCATTGCTTTTATCCTCCTCTTTCACATGTTTGCGCTTGTGTTTCCTTTTCGGATCACATCTAGGCAAAAACTGGCTTGAATATCAAATAAAGGAGCAGTGCCCATAGAGACATTCCTTCCAGACCAGGCATAGATTTTGATTTTGTGTTGCTGGGCAAACATCTCCTTTCCAGCAAGGAGTTTCTCTGTCCCACTGTCGTCCCCCCCCCTTCCTCTTTATAGTTTTTCAAATCATTTTTTCTAACAATAGAAGGACCCTTCTTCTGCTAGTTGCTGCATTAGGTAAAAAGCCTAAAAAGCCCCTTCAAACTAACTGTAGAAAGTGCAAAAATTTTCAGCACCTTTCAGGATTCTCCATCCTTTCTGGCTGACAGTGTTGGTGCATCTGTGACTGACTAGCTGAAGATGTCCTGTAAGTTACTGTGGAATATTATACCTTGTCATTTTGATACTGTTAGCATTTCAGCAGAAAGTACAGATTATAGTCACATAACAGAGTAAAAAACCCTGTATAAAAGGATATTACTATATAAGGCACTATTGATACGGGATGCTCAACTTGGAGGAGTTGGCATCACATCGAAAAACTAGAAACCAAAGTTTCTGAGTATCTTTGGCACTGCTGAGGAAGTAAACTAGAGGTTGACTTACCCCACTCTTATTCCCTGAGCTAACTGGTCTGTGTTTTAAGATGGGTTCAAATATGTAGCAAATTCTATCACTACCTACAGAAAAGGCTCAAAAAGCAGGATGAGAAAGTTTCCATTAACGCTGGCAGGTGGTATTTGTACGAACTGTAGCACTGTGGGCTGAGGTTCTCAATATGCTTGTGCACACAGTATTTTGTGCGTGACTATGAGGGGGAAATCAACTCCCAGCTGTGGGTTGCTGAACACATTTTCTAACATCCACAAAGGTTTCAGAGAGGAGTCAAATCCTACCATTTTCTACCTGTGCCAAAAAGTCACCATATGGACCTGAGCACAGCTACCTGAGAACCCATCACTGGGACTTTCAAGTGTGGCCATGCCTAACTATAAAGCTAAGAAAGCTACTGCTAGATTTTCTGAGAATCTTCAACCTTGCAAGTGATGTGGGTATGTCAATTTTAGGACAAGGACAAGCACTTGGCACCTGAGAACATAGTTGTCATATCAGTTCACAGGGATGGAGGCTTGGTAATAGGTACTTGGAATTAAAGCCAGTACCTAATGCCCATCTGAAGTGGATAAGATTTAATTTCTGCAAATCCCAGAACAATGTACAAGAGCAAATCCTCATCTGTCTAATGGCTTTGAAAGAGCTTTTGGAGAAGCTACACGACATGACAGAAGGCAGCCTTGGCTGTACTGCATTTTACTTGCAGCCATCTCTTCTCCTAACCTGCAAAGGAACTCGAAGTATTCTACCCTGCTCTTGTCATTTGGGGCACAAGTAGCATGCATACAACTGAACGAAAAAAGGCAACAAGATAACAGTGAGATCACTCAAGAGATGATGCTCTGAGCAATTTCCACCGTAGAGAGAAGGGACGTGAAGTATAAATCACAAACAAGTCCAGGAGCATAGTAAGAGAGACATAGAAGGGAACCTGCAGGCTAAAAGTGAGAAGAGACATAGCTGAGGCAGGATGTGTCTGTAAAGACACTCAATGGGGATGAGTGCAATGAAGCTGCTGGGGCCATTTATTTTTTTTTTTCTTGATGTCACTATATTACAAAAGGTAGTAGAGATGCTAAGAGGCAGAAGAGGTTAAAAAACAGAAAAGCAGGTTCTAGAAGCCAAAGTAAACATTCAGTACAATGAAGACTGAGGGATTTCTGAAGAATGTCTGAAAAGCTCCTCAGAATACTGTTGCCTGCATAAATCTCATTTTAACTATGTTCCAAGTGTACCAGATCACCAACATTTTAAACAGATCCATTACTCAAGCTGCTGCTAACCTGTGTGTCCTGAAAGCCCCTTGCAGCCACAAAAGTGAAAGGCACAGTTTATGCCCATCATGAATTCAGGATCCCAAGTAAGGAAGTCTCTGGGAAGGAAGACAGATTTATTCAGTGGAGAGATGCTTAAAATCTCAGAGACCACAGCACCAAATAAGGCAACTGATAGTACTGTGTTCCTGCTAATCGTGCTTACTGGTGGCTGTTTGCAGAGAACATAGCTCACCCATATGGGTACAGGGAGCATCAGAGTCTCCTGAACCACCATACTGGCTCACGTATCAAACTTAGCACAAATGCTTCAGAAGCTAGGAGAGGATAAAATCTGCATTCCAGGAGAACCAGCTAATGTTTCCAGGGCAATATGTAACAGACAATATCGTTTGGTGTTTACGCTATGATTTAAACCATTCTGAAATTCTGAGGGGTCAGTTGGCTTTCCAGAGCTATAAAGACAGGAACAAAAACATGAGCAAAAAGACTGCAGTATCAAAGTCCCCTGAAATATCCATGGCTTAGAATATCTTTCTGGGTAGATAAAGATTTGGCAGAAAACAATAAGGCGTGTTAAAAAATAAATTCAAATGGAAGTTTCAGTAGAAAAATCCTGATAAGAGACACCAATCCCACTTCATCCCTGGGGAACACTGGAGATGGAGGACTATGTTGAGAGGTTTGAGTTCCCCGGGGTTTTTGGCTTGGTTTGCTGACAACTTTAATGGCTGTCCAGAGAAGCAACACCTAGAATTGCCTGAAGGGGAGCTCCATTAGGTTTTATACAGTATATTTTTAAGCAATATATCCAAGGAGGATCCTTGACTGCTGGGTAAGTATGTTTCAGTAGTTGTAGGAGGCTGACAGCCACTGAGATGACAGTACAGGCAGTTGGCATTCCCATTACCAGCACTGTTGGTGGTAGTAATTTTTTTACACCAGAGGACACACTGAAAACGATGACTTCACTCCCTTCAGTCTTTGCTAGGAAGTCCAAACTGATTTTTTCCTGACATTTGAAGAATAAAACTTCATTATAGTGTTTTTTACTTTCTAAGATGACTTCTTCCATCCTTAGGGAGGGAACTGTTTTTGTAAGACCACATCCAATCTTTATGTTGTGAACTTGGGGAACATTTAAGCAGATGAATGCATAGTGTTATTGCTGCTTTGTTAGTCGGAGTTGTCTCAGTCAATGTAGTGGTACAGTGGCAGCCTCCTAATTTTGCCTTGTAGCCCTCATTTGAAGAGATGAGAGCAAAACTACATTTAGAGACTTTGACACAATGATATGACAGAGAATCTTCCTATTTCCCAAGGAAACAAATGGTCAGATGCTTATGTGGCATTTTGTGACCAACAATCTATAACGGCATTTCTCCACTGAAGAAAACATGGCTTGTGGATAAAGCTCTTAGGAGACCACTTGCAGTAGTTGGTTGTTGGTGATGGATGTCTACTAAGATGTTTCCTTGATTGCAGTTGACATCTGGAGAATGAAATGTTACCCGTGAAAACACTGTATCTGTTGGAAACTTGTCCATTGGTTTGTTAGCCTTCTCCCATGAGGAAGGGAGTATTAAGATACTCACTTTCTGCTTTTTTTCTGCTCTGTGCAGGAAGGGTGCTTCTGCACTGTAGTTTGCCTGAGCAGGCTGCTGTGCTGTTTAGCTCCTTTGCAGTTCTAGGACATTGGTCTTTTCTAGCTCAAGTCCTTTGTAACTAGAGGTCCTTCAAGAGTCCTGCCTTTTTTAGTCATACTGCATCTGTGACTGTCTTGGACACAAAATGATGGATGGAAAGAGACATTCTGGGGAAACGAACTCGTCATACCAACATAGATGAAATTTTGAGAGCAATTAAATGTGGTTTTGTTAAGGGATACCTGATGAGCAACAGTGATCCAATTTTGCCACTGTAGGGAGTGAGAAAGAAAGAAATGAAGGGTTGTTTCAGCTGCTTGGCACTTCATCTTGACTGGATGTGGAAGGCACAAATAGGGCAATGGCAAGCCAAGAGCACTACTGTTCTGGAGATTTGTCTTTCACGCATGTGGGTCACACTGAGATGGGATCTGCAGGGACAGGCGCTTCAAGAAGAACAGGAATTTACCAGAGTATAGGAGAAAAAGAGGTTTAGAATTTATCACTGCCTTGGAGACATGATAAAAGAGAAGACGCTAGACTACCTCTTGTGTTTGTATTGTCAGAAGTCTGAAGTGACCTCAGGAGGCTGAGTAACACAAGTCTTTGTGGAGAGCTGGAAAAAATCAGGGTTTCAAATCAACCTGGCTGCTGGCAGGTAATAGCCTCCAATTGTACTGGGGAGTTACCACAATCCCTTCCAGGGCCATCTTTCTGCCACTGGCATGTGTGGGTTTAATGACAAGAACTCTAGAGATAATCCACCTGACACCTAAGTCTGTGAAGTTATTATAAGACCAGGCAGAAATGTATCTGGTATTTCTCTGACAGGGAGTACTACTGGATTGCAGATGGCATAATTCTCAATTCCCACAACCTTACAGTGAGATCAGATTATCAGCAGATAAATAATTTAAAAAAGAAAGCCAGACAAGCTGCTCAAACTCTGCGTTCTTCCATTAAGTGTGCAGTTCTTGGAGAATTTCTAGGAATGTTTTGAACAAAACTAGCCAGAATTTTTTTTTTTTTTCCTACAAAGATATTTTCTGTTAGAATGCTGATGCTGAAAGTGAAATGTTCTGCAGAAACATGTCCATTTCAAAAAAAAGCTTTTCAGAAATGTAAGATCGAGCTCTCACATTTTGTCCTTGAACATTTCGAGTTTTCATTTCCAAGTGTTATGTAACTTTGAAAAAAAAATCAATCCTAGACTAAACTGCTTTTACTTTACTTAAGCACATTATCTGATTTTCCTCAATGATTTCTGTTGGCATGATCTTTTACTGAAAACTGTACATTTCTAAATTTTTATTCTATTTTAAAACAGAAAAAAAAGCGTTATAAGGGGCTTTTGTGAAACAAAAAAAAAAAAAATTGAGGCTTCCTATAGCTCTAATTTGGGTGAAGCACTAGAAGCTTTTTGTATCGTTACCATAAACTGAGGTTTGGTATTCATGCCTATTAGAAAAGGATGCCATGTTACAGGAAAACAGGGAATCAAGGTGTATTGATAAAGCTGCCTTTACTTGGGAAAATGCAGAACACCTTGCTGATTTCCCTGGAAAAAAAGCCCTGAGTTGTTCCAGTGCAATGTGACACACTAATCCTCAAACAGCTCTGCAGCAGAGACTGAGATCTCTTGCACTATGGAATGAAAATTTTATTTGGTGTAATAAGGGGAATGAGGGAAAAAACCACGATGCCTGCAATGAAGTTTGCCATTACATTTCTGCCTGCACTAACTCATCTGGGTTAACAGACATCAACTGCCAGCTCATACAAATGCAATATATATGCATTTATACCTCACACAAATTCCATGTGATCTCAGGGGAAATATTACCATATCCGTTTGCAACAAAAACCTATTTTGAATACGGTTAATAAGGTCAAGGTAACTTTTAAAGCAAATGAGTCCTGCAGCTATCTTTTTTTTTTTTTTTTTCCCTTAATTTCTTATGTATTCTAAGATTCTGAAATTCTAGAGCTTGCTTTACTAATTACATTCAAATATGCAAATCATACCAGTTTGAATAGCTTATTAATTAATTTCATATATATCCATGAAATCGTCAGACAGTAATCTTACGGTTCCAAGTGCTTAAGGTAAATATAAGAAAGTCAACTGCTTTAATTTGGTTATGCAGATTACCCTAGATTGACAATTACTGGACAGTTAATGAAAGAGCAATTTTTTACACAGCTGAAAGCTCTATTTTTTTCCATGACTTTCAGAAAAGCAGAACAATTGGTACAGTATATCTATGCAAATTATTCTTAATTTTCAGGATGTTTTAATAATCCCTCTCATTAGCTCTGGGTAAATGATGATTTCAGGTCTTATGGTAATCAAGCCTGGGGGGGCTCCTGAGAAACAAGCAGATATTAAACACTATCAGAGATGTAGTGCTCTTCTTCAGGTACAAGTACTGGTCTGACTCAGAGAGGCAGGTGCAGCCTGCCTGTGGTTTATTATTGTGTTTTGTGGGACACGTAGCCAAAAAAAGCCCTAGAACCCCTGGATAAGAAGGCTCTGAAGATAAACCGAGCCATGAAAACAAATGTTGAATGGCTACTTGCGTGCAAGACTTCTTACTTTTGTTTTACAGATGGAGTGACTTTAAGGGTTTTCTGGTTTGGCTATCAGCTGAGGAGAGGTTTTGCCGATTTGAACACCTCTGCCCGAAGCCGTGTGTGACAGAGTGGGCTTTTTTCATTCAGCTTGCCTTTTCACTTGACCAATTCTTCATCCACAGGGCAAGGGCTCCCAAAAGAGGTAATCAGGCTGTCCCAGCCCACAACAGGCTGAGGGGGATGACCCTGGGAATGGACCAGACCGTTGAGCAAGATGGAGAGACAGCATGTATGAAAATTCAGAGTTCCCAGGTCTCCAGCTTTCTTCACCTCTATTAACATCCATGCAGGTGGTTTCCTCATTGCTGTTCCTAAGTAGCCCAAGGTGCCTTGCTGCCTTTCCCATGGCAAAGTTAATATGGCATTTAAACCCCAAACCCAGCAGTGTATGTATCACTGTGCTGGAAAAGGCAGTCTTCTTTTCCTTTACCTCTTTAGGAAGATTTATATTCTCTATTACATTGATTTTTATTCTCTTTTCTTTTTCTTTCATTGTCTGAGGGACAGGGGGAGAGAAATCTGTGGAGCTGGTTTTCCAAAAGGAGCATGGCCTGTATCTGGTTTTATCTCCTCCTGAATGGCAGTTCTTGTCATATTCCATCCCAAACACCCAAATAAATCCATCATCTTGACTTCTTATCTGTTGCAGATGCTCTGGAAGGCTGCAAGTAGAGGGGTGGTCTCTGACATGGCTTGTCTGGCTAAGGTTCTTGAGTACAAAGAGCATGCCACTGATTTTGATCTTGAAATGAAAAAGAAGAAAGAGACTGTTCAGAGCATTCATACCGCTCTTGGCTGAAGACATGCTGCTGCGCACTCCATGAGGTATTGATTTCTCCATTTCTTGTAACATCCCACAGCCTGTCTTGGAAAGGATAATGGCAGCAGGGTTTGCTGAGATGAATGTCCTGAGCCACAGACAGACAGGAGCTTTCCTTGTCTCCAGCACCTTCCAACACTCCATTACTGAGGGTGAGTAACACCTACTGGCTTCACCTTCCCTGGGGGACGATGACATGAGAAATTAAGCCAAGTCCCAGAAGCATGTCCTCCTTCTCTCATGGCTCTGCCTGTCTTCAGTGCACTGAGCATTCGAGCACTTCCATAGCTATTTGTTAATTACTTATTAATTAGCTGATAGTATTTTGTGCTGTGGGAAAAGGATAAGGAAGAAGAAAAAAATGAAGAATGGATTGAAACTCAGCGCTCTCAGTGTACTGGTGTTACTGGGATTTCTCTGGGCAGTCTCACCTGCCTAGGGCAGTAAGGAGGATGGAGACCTTTGGACTTTGTAGGGTTCCACCTGTGAAGAGCTTTACTGGGAGCTCAATATGAAGAGTTTACTGTGATGTGGTTGGCAGGAGCACGCGAATCCAGAGGGAAGCTTCAGTAGCATCTTTGCAATTCCTGTATAACTGATGGGGAATTACACTGGTGGTGGTAAGGTCAGAGGCAGGCCTCTGGTCTGCAGCAAAACACCCACTCCTCAGTATGATAACTAATTCTGTGAACTCATGGAGCCAGATGGAGGCTAGATCGTGAGCAGGTTTTTCCAGGAAGGAAGGCAGGCAGTCTACCAGCTCAAAGACTCCGCATGCAGTGTTGCCAGGATGCTTCCTCTGGCAAGCCCAAAAGCTCTGGGTCAGGGTGAAGATGAGCGAGCCATCTTACATTTTGGTGAAGATGCTGAAAGAAACTGCACATGCCACTGAAAACAGGAGAAAACACAATTCACCTTTGTTCAAAATGCAACAGGACTGTGGATTGCAAGAGACAGCAGATACAGGTGAACCAGCAGCCCCTATTACTTTTGGGTAATGCATCTCTGCTCAAGGGAGGACAGCCAGAGATACCAGCAGCCCAAAGAGAGAGTTTGTTATGGATCATTTTCATCTGAAATTTATTGCAGCTAGTGTTTAATTCCCAGCCTGTGTCTTTTCATTGCTTTTTAAATTACAGAGTTACTTAATCTTGACGCAGGACGTTTCCTAGAAGAGAACAGCCTGCAGAGTCATATTGGATTTCTGTATGTTAATATGGGATACAATAAAGCCTATGAGCCACTCTGGCACTGGAAATGCCAATCACAGGCATCATCAAAGCATGTTAGAGGTGGTTATATGGAGACGGCAGCAACCTGTTACAAAGCTACCAAGCAAAAACTTTTTGTTCTACAACTCTTTCCAAGAATAAATGATTATTGATTTGCTACCTTCTTTGGTTAAAAAAATGGTAGGGATAGTTTGGATGATATGTAATGCTCACTGTGTGTGATTTACTATGTTCAAGTCCGGGCAAACAGTTGAGTCTCAAAATTCCTAGCTCTAAATATCAACTTGTTTTAGTGCCTTCCTATTAACAAGTGTTTCATTACTGCTGAGGCATCTTTGCCTTCATGTCTGTTCAGCTTAGGAAAAGATGTCACTTGATGTGGCTTTGGGTGAAGCAGATTTTCTCCCAGTCACTCAGACAAGGCTCAGCAGACTGCACTGCTGACTTGCATCTCTGAGTTTAAAAGTGGATTTTGAGAGAACAACTGGGATGTGACCAGCTAGGATGTCTGGAACAGTTCTACTAGCAATCAGAGCCAGAGCCACATTTTTGGCCATCAATGAGCTGATCATAAGCAGTAATCCAGTCTGTACAGCTAGGTCATCTGGATGCAGCAGGGAATAGGTCCCATTTAGCAGCTGTCTAGGAAGACATGTGAAGCAAAAGTCATTTTATTGGCATGTTGTGCCAGTCTCCAAGAAGAGCAGACCACCAAGGGAAGGTAAGAGCACAGCCATTTTACAAACAGTTGTCTAGTGAGAAATAAAAAACCCCTTATGTTTGCCTGGCTGGTACATATGTGGGTAGGGGAAGCAGGGCAGGAGGTAAATGAGGGTGCTATATTGACTGTATTAGAAAGGGTAAAATTAGTTTATATGTGCTTACCTTTTATTACAAATCTGGCTGGGAGGTCACATTCTCTTGCCTACCAGCAAAAAAACCCTCAGTCAGGTCTTTTTTTTAGTGGGGTCCTCAAAAATTCCTGTTAGTCTGTGCATTTGGGTTTGCAAAATGTTACCCACTGCCCGTGCTGAACTGCTGCCGTGTGCCCGGCACAAAAACCATCACAAAGGAGTACAGCCTGTCCCCTGGACTGATGGTATCTTGGCTGGAGACAGACAGGAAAAATCATACAGTAGGTAAAGAAGAACTAATTACCATCTTGCTGAAAACTACTCCTGGTGCTCCTGGGAATGGGAAACATGATCTCAGCTACCCAAGACTTCAGCAAAATTTGGAGGAAGTCATTGGCAATAAGAAGATGGAGGAGAAGAGAAAGTTAAAGATGAAAACAAGTAAAATACTTGCATGTGTTTTTCCTTCTTCCATCACCTTCACTGCTTTCATTGTAACTGGCAGTGCAATCTGGAACCAGTTAGCAGATCTCTAAATAGTACAAGATGGAGCGCGCAATAAGGTCTGGAAGGACCGATGTTAAAATCTCTCGTATTTGGATGAAGAAAAGAAGGTTTTACAGCAAAACTGAATGAGTGCAGTACAAGGGATTGCTCACCCTTTATCACTACAATCTGCATGTGAAGAACAGCAATGCTGGAAAATTCCTTTGGCATTCTCAGCGAAGTAGGTCTTAGAGAAAGGAGAATTAAGTGCTAGAAAACATCTTTTGCTGCTTCACGAATTGCCTTAGATGACAGAACTAGGTGGGTTTGACCTGTCCTGAGCACCTTTTTGACCATCTAACTTATGGAGCTTAGGGAGCTACCAGTAGTTAACATCAGTATATTCAGAGATGATCTAAGGAACCAGAGTCAGAGATTTTTCTATGGATTCATATAAAGATACAATCTCTAGTAGAGTTCAGGGAACGTTAGAAGAAACTTTTGCAAGGCAAAAGGAATGATTTATCCTGGCTAGCAAGCCAATGGAAAAATATAACCATCTTGGGGTAGTGCTAATTTTTTTTTTAATTATTATTATTACTTTTTTCTTTTGAGCATTTTAACTAGCTTAGTGAAAAAAACATATTGGAATTAAAAGGAAAATTAAATATAACTGTATTATATCACAAATGTTGATGCCAGAATATTGTAGGTTGTTGGGGTTTTTTTTTAAGTGATGTGATGGAAAAATGACAAGAAAAATTAAATACTGATCAGAAGGTCTAGATGTAGGCTTTTTAAAGGTTAGGCTTCTCTAGAGACTTTCAAGACCTGCCTGGATCTGTTCCTGTGTGGCCTGCCCTGGGTTGTTCCTGCTCTGGCAGAGGAGTTGGACTTGATTATCTCCAGAGGTCCCTTCCAACCCCTACCATTCTATGATTCTGAAGAGCTCTTTGTACTGAAATGTACATGTCACACCCTTATTTTAGCATTGAACCAACACAGGACAAAGCCTGTGGTACTTTGTGTTCCTATTAGCTATTATTGTTATTGTAAAAATAATATACAATCTAATAAGAAAACAGGACTCAGTCTATAAAAGCCTTGAAACCCACCAATGTTTTGGGTTTGTGAAAGCCTGCAGTCAGTAAAAGCACAATCCACTCTTCAGGGCAGTCAGTGAGATGATTGGCCCCACCATTTTAAAGAGCACTCTAATTTTTTTTGCTCAGAAGGACTCTAGACAGGTTTGTGCATCAAGTCTTACAGCTATAGGGCTATCTAACTTTCTTTTTGCTGCTTTTACAGTTAGCTTTTAAGAATTTGTTCTCCAGGATTCTTTATCTTCTGTTTCTGATATTTTAACTAGCAGGTGTTCATTAAAATTATCCAGTAAGGCAAATTTATTTTTACGCTACTCTTAAATCCTCTGCATTAAAATATATTCTGACTATTCCATACACCTGGAATAACGTTGGAAGCCAAGTGTAACAAGTAGTTTTGTGGAAATCGCAATACTGAGGTATTTCCTCAAAACTGGGTAATATGGAGAGTCTTTCAAAGTGGGAACTACATGCTTGCTTCTTATGGTGCTAATATTGCTAGTCATCAGTAACAGCTCAAATACTCAGGTAAACTGAGGAAGGAGTCACTTGCATTTACTATCCCTTTTTCTGCAGAAAAATACATACTTTTTTTTTTCTGTTTGCCCAATTTTCATATATATTTTCTTACCAAAAAAAAAAAAAGCAAAAAGCTGTATAGTTACCAAAATCACCTCTTTGAATGGGCAAATCACATTTTGAACTCTGGAAATGTACTCAGAATACCAACATTTTTAAGCCAAAAGAGGAAAAAAAAAAAAAAAAGAAAAAAAGAGGCCCCATCTTCATGACAAAATTATACATAGATAAAACCAAAATAACCCTGTTCAAACATGGTTGTGGTCAGATAGTCTTACCAGAGTTCTTTCTCACCAACACAGGGTGAAAAACACGCACTAGAATTGTGGATTAAGCATGGGAGGTGACCAAATTCCAATTGATCTAAGCCTAAAATTTGGGGAATAATTCAGGGCAGCATCTCCTGACGAACACCAAAGGCAAAACAAGGCACTAGCACTTGCCACTGCTGCAGCTCACAACCATGCTTCAACGTGGCTTCCTACACGCAGAAGCTGGGGCCACCGTGGTGTGTTACCTGGATTATTCTCGTGATAAAAACACCACCAGATATTAAAAAAAGCAAACTAAATCCACCCCCCCCGCCACCCTCCCCCATCAATTTCATCAGTAATTTTTTCCAAAAAGAAAACAAGTCATATATACATACATGTACACACACACAGGGATAGCTCAGGACTACATACAACTTCTAGGATGGCAGCAGTAAGGGGATGACAACACAAGATGTCAAAAGAAGCCACTGTGCTTCCCCAGCCCTTTGCTACATAATTTGGAGGCCTCTGCTACCCAGACGGCGTTTGAGAAAGAAGGAGAGAGAGGGAGAGAGGGAGGGACGTGTTTTCTGCCTCTTCTGGAAGATTTGGGTAAATGAGCTTGCAAGTTCTAGGAATTGCAAAGATTTGTGTCCGGTGGCAGCTGACGGCCGAAATCTGAGCAGCAAAGGGCGTGGAAGCGGAGAGAACCAGACAGGCAGAGACAGAAAGACAGACAGACACAGCGACAGAGATGAATGCCAGTCCCAGCTGAGGTGCAGGCTAGATGTATGTCGTCCTTCCACCGATCCTTGCTCCCATTGTGGGGGGGGGGTGTGTGTGTAGGACTGTGTTGCAGGGGCCAACTGCTCCAGTCCTTGCGCAGGCAAAACGCCCTGGGGCAGTTCTGCCTGAATAAGGACTGCAGGATTTAAGCCACTGGTTCTCTGCCTTCAGACACATTGATTGAGGGTGAAAATGAACTTGTGAGGTTTAGTGTGGCTGGAGACAAGGGAAAGGAAAGCAAGGGAGAAAAGGAAGAAAGGCAGGGGGTGGGTTAAAAGGGAGAATTGCAGGAGAAGGTGAGAGGAAGACTTGAGTATAGGCTGTCAGATATTCCAAAGAATGGGAGCAGGAGCCCATGAGAAATCATATGAAGCCTCTTGACACCAAAAGCAAGATGACTGTAAGGAAAGGCCCCATGCGCCTGGTTTAAGCCTGAGCTGCTTTATTGCAGAAATAAAAAAGACTAAAGGAGAAATCACTGCACAGGTCTGCAAGTATCCCTGGGAGCTGAATGCTTTGGTATCTCCCTGGCCTTACTGCATCAGGAGTCAGGAATCAACCAAGCTGCAACCCTCTGCTGACTTCCTATCAGCATTTGGAAACCTCTTCAGAAGTGCAAGACATAAAGTACTCATCTCTCCTGAACACCTGACAGACAAACTGGACACACCAAACCACTACCCAGCAGACCTGACCAACATTTTCTAGGGCAAGTAAGGCAACAAGATAGGGTTTGGCCTTCTCTAACATTCTTCATAGAGGTGCTACTTCCTGAAGCACACAGGTCCTACGTCTCCCAGATACCACCATGAATCAGATCACACACAATATTGTTCTTTCCTCCTTTTCTCCTCCTGTTACACCTCCCATTAAAAAAACCCACCATTTCCATCAACTCTCAAACCAGCCACAACACTCGCTCTTAGGAAAACACGTACTACTACAAGAGGGCAACTTAAGCAGAGAAATATTCCATTATTTTGCAAAGCCCTTAAGTCACCAATTCCCTCTCTCTGATCTCTCTGTCATCTCGTATCACACTCCCCCAGCTCAGCACATCTGCTGTATTGCATGGCATACCTGTCACGGGTACCTCCTCCTCCTCTTATACCTCCCTGCAGCGTTCACAGACACACTCAGACATGCAAGTATGATCCCCGAGTGGAGAAGGCGGGATGGATACCAGTCCAGATGGTTTTGCTCAGTCATCCTTGTGCACTCCTGGACGCAGCTGGTGAACACAGAGGAACCCGCACATGCAGACACGCTCCGAGGCACCGGCAGAAGCCCTCAGCGACAGGCTCACGGGTAGGCACAAACCCTCCCCTCCCCGCCATCCTTTCACGACAGACAGACAGAATCAAACACATGGCATCTCCACTGTCAACGGTACCTACGCTGGTGCCCTGGAGACACTCATGCTCCCAGCTGAACAAGCCTCGGTAGCTCTCACGCATCTGCACACCGTGACCTACCCGCTGCAGCTGGACAGGCCAACCTCTCGGCTGGCCACAGGGACTCATCCAGCTCCGTGGGCATCGCTATGAGCATTGCTTTGGTGGCAAACAAAGACCCAGACACAGTGAATCTTTAGTCTGACACCATCAGGAGAAAGGCTGAAGGGGAAAGAACACTATGAAGCAGAGAGGTGTCAGTTTTCCCTTGCGCTGAGAGTCACTTTCCCAGTGACTCAGGGTCTGACTGGTTTTCTTTCGTCAGTTTGGGCATCGTAACACAGAGCGCAAATCGAATGCGATTTCCCCCTTTGTTACAGCACAACAAATGGTAATGCCAAACTTTCTTTGCCTGGAGAGGGGGGGACAGCAAGCTGTCAGTCAGGTTCACAGCACTCAACTCCAGGCTGCATCTGCTGATGTGGAAATGCAAGCCTGTGCCTGGGGCTACTTCTGGGATGATATATTCCAAATTTGCTGGCTTTTATTCAAATCCTATAACTTTTCTTTCCTAACGGTATTATAATAGAGTGTAATAGTTTTTTACCACCTTAATGTTTTCCTCTAAGGAACTTAAAGTGTTTTGTAAACACTGAAGTCAATGCTTTCTCAATGTAGGGAATTATAATCTCTAATTTACTGATGGGGACACCAAAGTGTAGGGATCTAGTCAAAGTCCAAAGAATACAACCCATAGGCCATACCTCCCAGACCCTATATATTAAATCATCTTTCATCTTATTTGCCAAAAGTTATTTTTGGTGTTAGCACTTTAAAAGAGTTGACACATGGTAGATGTGGTCTCTGCCTCAGAAATTCTTTTTTTTTAATAGAAGATTAAAAAGTGCTCCCCTCCCTCTTAATTACTTAAGAAGTGGCCCCAAAATAGAATCATTGACTATTTCCAGAAAATTCTGAAAAAGAAAATCTTAATTTTGTGGCTGGGAAATAGTTGTGTAACACTTATGGAGAGGCAAAGCTGTGAAAAGGCAGCTTGAAAGTAAGACGATTTAGAAGTGAATTTGGCAGAAGCTGCCACTCTGAAGGTTTCAAACCCAGTGGATTTTAACCTGCCGCGTGCCCTTTGCGCTTACTCGGGTGTGTGAGATCCATCTCCGTGTGTCTGTGGAGCTGGTTGAGAGGACCTGGGAAATGTTCCTGTGCTGCAGTCAGCCCGTGGGCCTAACGTGGTGCAATTGGACTTCTCACGTGAGATATCTCCACACCATGGAGATGTTTTAAGTGGAGGCTTCCTAAGGGATTCAGAAATGTTGAAGGCAGCGTGGGGGCCCTACCTCACGAGTACATGCCCTTCACTGCTTTTGAATGCAGAGCCATGCTAACGAAAATACACTGAGCTTGACATGCAAGTGTACACTCACCCACAGGCATGCAGATGAACATGCCTGCATACGGAAATCTCTCGGATGTAACCACCCACCCGTAAAGCGGATCAATCTTGCACGGTAAGATAGCCACGCGGGCTCAGAAAACGCGTTCAGAGACTCAGCTACATACACAGCAACCATCCAGCATGTCCATTGACATCCATTCACGACACAAACACGTATGAAACAACGTATGCTTGCATACACACTCTCTTCCCCCTCCCCGGATTCGGGTCTGTAAACTCTGCCACGGATCCGTGGCCCATACACAGGCATCCAAACACATTCAGGAACTTGTGCTAACAACCAGTGGAGTGCACGCACACAGACCCACCCATGCACACTCACATATATCTTAACGAAGGTTTTGGTCTGGGAAATTCCTTTTCAAGAAACAAAAATAATTGTCAAAAGGAAAAAAAACAGCGCACGGGGAACTGCAGAGAGAGGTACAAGCGCAAACCTACACGCCCCGCCGTAGAGCCTGCCAGGCAGGGTTCCCACCGCAACTACGGCTGCCTCAGCTCAGCCCCTGCTGGGTATGCTTCCCCTCAATACAAATGTCTGGTGAACCTCACGGAGATTTCAGGCTTACGTGTCCATGGCCACGTGTCAAACTAACCTGTGCCAGTTGTCACCGTCTCCCCTAACAGATCACAATGAATCTGTCCCTTAGTTCCAAGAGCAGCACCTTCCAAGACCCTACCACAAACATTCTTCAGCTTCTAAGGAGCTGGGCAGAAACATCTTACCTGCACTTGACCAGGCTAAACATCTCCAATAGTTGAGTTTATTGGCATTTTAGGTTTATTTGTTCTGTTTCAGACTTCAGGTCTCTTGGAACAAGACAAGACAGTGTACAGAAACACAAGGCAGGGTTTGCTCAAACCCACAAACAGCAAGAAAGCAACAAGCTCCTGAGGAGAAGGGGAAAAATGTATCTGATAAACTGCCTCACACTGCTTAGGAAGATGACAACTGTCCGTCCAAGATGGGCTGCTACTTCCAAAGCCCATTTGCTACAGACGTAACGTATCAAGTGCTGCTAGCAGGAAGGGAATCCGACAGGACAAACCAACATACAAAACATTCTCTTGTTCAATAAGGGTTATAAGTGCAAAGGGATTTCAGAACATTTCAGAACAAACTCCATCCATAGCTGCTGCTTATTTATCAGTGCATCAAAAGATTGTGCAAGTTTTTAGTAACAAACATTAGAAACTAGTAGCAAAGGACTTGCCTACATAAAAAAAAAGAGAAGATTTAAACATGCCAGGTAACAAAAAGACGTGTGCAGAAATCTGTAAAAACTGTATAGAAGGAAATGATTCTTTAGAGGAAACAGAGGGACCATCATGCAATGCTCTTCATAACTCTTACCCTGCTGCCTCTTCAACTAAGACAGGTGATGGTTGTTTTGACAGAGGCACACCCTCATTTTTTTCATAGACTTTTATAAGCAAAGGCTGGATTCCGGGCCTTGAGTGACAGGAACTTAAATTTAGACAAGGAATGGAAAAGAGAGGGAGCCTTGTCACTGGTAATTAAGCACACCAGTATGGATAGCCCTGGAGACTGAAGATCAGAACACAATTAGCAGCAACGTGGCCGTCTTGACAACATGCTGAGAATGAAGGCGATCTATCCTGCTTAAATTTAGTGTCCAAGAGCTGGGTGTCTAGACAAGCCTAACAAACCTAGACACTCAGCAGTCACTGGATGGGCACCTCCAAAGAGCAATTCATTTCCCCTGTCATAGACACGTCCAGGGAGGCACCAGTTGGACTGGGGAGGTATGTTTCCACTGTAACAGGATGCCTGGCTGACTATCTGTCTTCCTCTCAAGTGACCAAAATTTAATGAGATGTGTATCAAAGTGCCTTAACCCATGCCATAAAAAGTTCTCTAACTGATAGGAAATTACTGTGGGTGACTTCAATAGGATCAAATAGATTTTCCCTCCAGTCCAGGAGGGTTTCTGACCATGACAGACCTCCATTTATTTATCAAAACACAAGGATTTCCCTCCTTTCTGCTTGGAATTCTGTATGGATTCAAATACATCAGTGGGGAAAGTCTTCTTGGTTTTTAGGGTAATTCACCTCCAGTTAGCTGTACTTATTTCCTCAATTACCATTTACAGTTCTGCCTCTATGGATGAGAGCTGAACTTTTCCACAATCCAAATGTTAGGTTCCATTTAGTTTTCTTGTGACAAGTGTGGCATAGAAAAGGCTTTCATTTAATTCTTTTAAATTAACAACTTCAGCCTGCTGAACATTGTAACTTTCCTCTACAAAACCAGCCCAGTCCTAATATCCCTCAAGTAAAAAGGTAAATAAAATTGTTTACAACATTCTGGGGGAAATGTTGTAAACATTTTTTTTGTGTGTGTCCAGAAAGTGGGACATTTAAGAGATGTAAAATAAAAGTTCATTTTCAGTTAGAAACTATTTTCCATTCTCTCAAAAGACAAGGAAAATAGACTAGTAACAAATAAAATAGTTCGTTTATTCTAAATATTACAACTTGGATAAATGTCCCTGATTCAGAATTAAAAAAAAAATGAAATAGAGCAGAAATAGAACTAGAACCAAGATATGAAAACACTGTGTTTGGAAAGTTCTAATTTTGATTCTTTCTAAATGTTGCCTACATTTTTCTCTAAACACAGCACTGAGTGAAAACTATACTGTCACTTTTCTGCTTGCGATGGATTACCACTGCAGTACCCAACAATTCCAAGCTGGAATGTTTATTCAACAGCCACATCATTTTGCAAATTCACAATAGATTTGCTCTTCATTAATATTTTTGCAATTTTCTGTCAATCTTTCTATTTTCCTCCTCTTGCTAAACTGGATTTTGCAGTGCAATTTTTGTCTGTGCTCATAAGTCCAGTGAGTCCTATGTAGCCTTTCTTTTGGGGATCTCTGTTTCCTGCTTGTCCTTTATCTATTTATCTTGCAATTCTATATCCATCCACCTCCTAAAAAAAGACAGAGCGAAAAGTTTGCCTGATGTGATTTATTTCTTGAACACCAGCTGCTCATTTCAGTCTCCATGGCTCGTTCAATCCTTCACCTGTCTGCTGAGATGAGCACCAGTGGGGCCAATCAGTGCCAATTCTGCTGGTGGAATTTGTAAGACGGAGAAAACTGGGTTGCAAACCCAAAAAACTGGCTAGAAATTCTGTCACTTTGTTTTTCTTTGGTCTTTCTGTTTTGTTTTTTTTATTCCATCTACCTTTTTTTCAAATAGAAACTGAACATTAGGAGCAGGTTCCTCTAAACAGAGGTGATTTGGGTTTTATTTCTTTTGGAGGAATCATGGTGAGGAGGCACAGGGAGGATTCCTGGTTTGGTTCCTGCAGTTCCACCTCAAAAGAACTGACCTTTAGATCTCTGTGGGGTGGAGAGTGTTGAACTGCCATGGGAAGCAAAGCATAACACTGGGTAGACCAAAGTGCTGGCCTGGGACTATTCTAGCAGCTTCCCATGGCACAAACAGCTTTTTCACTTACACTCCACGTTTCCCATCACTTTTCCTGCTATACAGTTTCATTCATGCCAGGCGGATTATGAAGGGGAGAAAATGATGCAACAGTCAAAAAGTTTTTTTAAGTCGTTCCAAAAATTGAAATTAAATAAAAAACCAAAAGAAATCAAAAAGAAAAAAAAAAAAAAAAAGAAAAAGAAAAAAAAAAAGGAAAAAAAAAAAAGAAAAGAAAAGAAAAAAAAAAAAAAAAGAGCCACAAAAAAAAACAAAAACCACAGAAAAAAAAA
>WTSP01002918.1:94614-154421 GCA_025331215.1 Actenoides lindsayi
AAAAAAAAAAAAAAAAAGGAAAAAAAAAAAAGAAAAGAAAAAAAAAAAAAAAAGAAGAGAGCTTCAAAACTTAACAAAAACCTCTGAAAACAAACTCAAAAGAAAAGAGGAAGGGAGAGGGAGGAAAAAAAAAAAGAACCCGGGAAAGACAAATGAATGTTAGAGCAGGCACGATCATGGACAGACGCCAGCTACTTACGTTCACCTCGGTGATTGCTATATCAACAATGCTACCCACAACAATCAAGGCGTCAAATGTATTCCATGCATCACAGAAATAGTGCTGCATGTGGCAGAGAAGCCAAGGAAAAAGAGAGAGAGAGAGAAAGGAAGAGAAAGAAAGAATGAGAGAGAGAGAGAGGAGGGTGAGAGAGAGGGAAAGGGAGAAAAGAGGGAAAAAAAAGTAAAAAAAAAATAAATTAAAATAATAAAAAAACCAAAATAAAACAAAAGTATGAAAGAGGGAGAGAAGAGGGAAAAAATAAGAAAAGAAAGAGGTTACGTGGGCATATTAAATAGTCTCTTACCACTCTACAGTATTGGTTGCTCAAACCTCTGTAACGTTTCACATGGTGGAGGGTATCAACAAAAGCCTGGTTAGTCAGAAAGTTACACTCAAGCATGTCTACCTTTTGGAGGGAAAAAAAGCACACACACCCCAAACTCTGTGCGCTTTCACCAGTCACAGCCTTGGGGCAAGCTATGACAAGTGAAAAAGAAGGAGGCATTTCCCCCCCTCCTTTTTTTTTCCCTGGGAGAAGGAGAAGGACGACGGCAAGTTCAATAAAAGCATGACTAGAGGGAAAAAAAAACAGAAAAAAAAAAAAAAGAGAGAAAGAAAGAGAGAAAGAGAGAAGGAACAGCAGAGGAGGAGGAGGTGGTGGTATCCTGGGGAGGGTAGAGTAATACTCACATTAGTTTCACTGAGAATGACGTCTATAATGCTGCCAATTACGATGAGGAAGTCAAAAACATTCCAAGGATCACTAAAGTAACCCTACATAAGGAAGGGGCAGGCAGGATGGGGATTAAAAAGGAATGTTAGACAGACAAAAACAGTTCAAAATTACCATTAGAATTACTGCCCTGATACCTCAAGGGGTTTTCCTCTTAAGTCTATTTGGTGCATGTCAAGCTGTAGCCCAGTCCTGAGATCCCTGAGTTGTATGAGCAGCCCCTGTCCAGCCAATGTGATCCCAGGGCAGCCACCCCTCCCCTCCGGCTCTGAGACGGGGGGTGAGGGGCGAAGGGAACCCATATAGATGGCTTTGAGCACGGCTACTCACAGGAGTAGGGCTTGCAAGACCACCTCCTCCAAACATCTCCGAATCCTAGCAACACAGCATCCTTCCCCATTCGGCTCAGACTTGGCTGGGGGAAGAGTACAGGAATGGTGTCATATGGTTCTCTCAAATAATGGCTCCTGTTCTGCCAGGGGGAATATCAATCCACGTTCCAGATGGGATGCTTTGTGCTGGTGCTGCGAATGGCCGGCTGCCGCGTCACGAGGAGCAGAGGGCACAGCCTAGCTGGGGATGTGCTAGTTACACCTCGCTAGTCCTCACTTTTAACTTTCCCCAACCACACTGAGCATTACAACAGTCATTAGCTTTTCAGTTTCTATTACTAATGCTTTAGCTCCTGTCTTAAAACTGCAGAGCAGGACTGGTATTTCTGTTACGCCGAGAGCACGTCGGTGCCACAAAACAAAGGTGTGAGCGTAGCATGTGCTGGCACATCCCACCAGGAAGGGGTAAGAATGATAGCCAAGCCAGCTTTAGTGTGTGCTCAGACCTGTTGCTCACTCATGCTAAAGATAGCGCCACAGCATCACTGTCACATTAGCTGTCCAGGACAAGCTATGGCAGATCCTCTAGCGTGCGTTAAACTCATACCTTTACTTTGCTGTGCAGAATCACTTTGGGGGGCTATCTGCAAGATCTCACTATTCTAAAGAGAGCTCAGGAGATGCATTAGCACTGCTGACTGTCCCCATCCTGCATGATTTTTGGCTGGATAGGCCGTAAAGATACAGGGCCCTTTTGGAAAAGGATCTCTTCGGCCCAGTTAAAGAGCTTCTGTACCTAAACTTGCTGTAGAAGTCAACGTTTTGAACAAAGAACATTCGTCTTGGCTCAGTGAACACCTGCGCCAACCTCTTCTTGTTCTGCAGTCTCAACAGGAGGTGAACATACAAAATCCTCTGTACTCCCTCTACGTGTTTGGTTTTGTGAGCATGGGCTAATCTGACCTCCCTTGTTTCCCAGCTGCAGCATGTCTCCAGTGAGACTGAACCCAAGTTGCACTGTGACTACTATTCTTAGCCAGAGAGTCAGGTCATGGGTAGAGTGAGAGTCTGTGTTCCCAGGCAGTGTTTCAGAAAGCAAAAAGGGAGGGAAAAGAAAAAAAAAAAAGAAAAAAAAAAGAAAAAAATCCCAGCACTGGCACTGAACAAGCCAGTCTTGGGAACCTGAAATTAATGTGGGTTCAACCATCACACTGAGCAGGCACTGGCAAAAAGTGTCTTTCAAAACACTGGAACACTGCCTCCAGGATGCTTTGGGACTCACAGCTAGAAACTTCATTATGCTTGGGGGAGGGAAATAAAAAAAAAAAAGAAGCAGCAGAGAAAGCCACTGCCCAGCTCGTTCCACAACAGTGAAGGAAGCTGGTAATTTGACTTAGAAATCTTCTCATCAAAAAAACCCCAACTTTTATCCCGCAGCCTGAAACAGGCAACTCTTAGTAGATCTGCGCTGGAAGGAGTAATCATCTCACGGCTACACATTACTATGCAATTAGCTACAACAAGTAGGAAAGAAACAGGAGCAAAAGCAAACTCAGAGAATATTATTATTCAGCATCCAGCCTAGAAAATACACAACAAATATTAGAATGAATTCAGCGGTGATGTCCAGCATCGTTAGCAACCAGATGGACCTGGAATAAAACTGCAATTAGACTTCACCAAGAGGAAGGGGAGGGAGGGAACAGCAGATTAAATTGTAGCGGCAAATGCATTTTGAATAAATAAAGGACAGATACAGATCATACAGAATTGCAAAAAGTGCCTTTGCAGCCTGATGCAACCTTGACAGACAGTACGCTTGCAGGGTCAAAGAGAACGAAGTAGAAGACAACAGACCCAGTCCTCCTGCCCCTGTTCGTGTGCGCAGTCCTGCCGAAGGCAATGGCACTGTTCACACAGCAGTGAACGCATGCGTTCATAGCATGGTTATCTTCCATTTCCTTCTCAAATTGTGTAGGTTAGGAACTAGTAAGGATTTCAGCAGGAACCCAAACGACTCTAAAAAAACCCCAGAGTTTGCTTTTGGGCAGCTGCAATGGTGAAGATCCAAAACGCGTTGTTCAGGTTTTGCCCACAAAAATGATGACTATTTATTTTTAAACTGTGGTGGTGATTTTTACTGTGTTTGGCATCATACTGCAAAGAATGTTTTTGGTGTAACCGAATTCACAGCTTCTTTTTTGCTGAGCAGCTTCTTACGTACAGCCCAATAGCCACCGATGCCGGTAAACCAGCATTTGCTCTCGGGACAAAACCCAGGTGACAAGTAGCATCAAATCCTGTCCCCACATGACCACTGAAGCCAGTGAACTGTATTTTGCTCCCAGTTGCAGTAATACAACCTCACTGGAAGCAATGACACCGCACTGACACAGTTGGCACATGGCAGGAGAGATTCAAGGCTGGAAAGAAAAGGTATTGCCATCACAGATGCACATCTTTGGACTTTTGTGACAGCACATCTGGAGTCACTCTGCTAACTTTGGTGGTGTTGCTCCAGATTTACGCTGTGAGCAGTTTCTCCCAGGGTGCTTTGCAGAATCTCATCAGCCAGATCCTTGCTTGAAAGTCACAGGCTGGGCTGCTCTGGGATCACAGAAAAAGCATTACTGTGATCTGTTATTGTGTGGCTGTAAGGCGGACTCAGAGCTCTTCTCTTCCTCCTGTACCTCTTAGATGAGCGATAGAGAGGAACCACGGATATGAATGCAGTTTTACTCAACCCCACATCCAATATGCCAGTGTTGAATTAAGGAAACACATGGATTTTAAAACCTTCCTTTCCTCCTCACCTGTTCCCTCTGTGTTTCAAACAGAAGGGTGAAAAATAGGAAGATATTATTCATAGTAAGAGAGCTCAAAGAAAACAGAGAACATAGACGCTTCATTTGTGTGCGAGGTAATGGAATCCTTCCTTAAAAAGCCACCCTCCTTAGAAACAGTTACCTATGAATAGCCATGTGGCAGCTTAGCTTTGGATCAGACTTCATAATCTTGTCAGGAGTTACCAGTACGTATCTAGAGGGAGCTACACCCCTTCGGGACTTGCCTCTTGTGACCTCAAAGTACCTCTTGAAGCCACATTCCTCGCTGGAGTGTGCCAGGGTGGCTAATGAAAGACAAACTGAATGAAGGAAGAGCTTTCACTCTAATAAAGAGGTTGTATTTCCAAACTATTTTTCCCACCAGAAAGTTCTGTATACTTTTCCCAAGGGGGTGGAGGTCTGACTGGAAATGAATTGATGGCACTGTTTGTTTTTGCAGTACAGGAATTTAGAGTGTAATACCATATTTTACCCTTAAAGGGAGACGCCTGACCCTGATTGAGCTGTATAATTGCATGCCACATAATGGCAGCCTCAGGGGCTTACTGGGGAATGGTAGCCACCCTCTCTTGTGGGATGTCTTTGGAGATCCATGAAGCTTTTGGGGAGAAAGGAGGACAGAAAAAGACCAGGAGGATTGGACTGAATATTCAGGAAGCATGAAACAGCCCCACCATTAGAGCACATTTTTTTCCCCATTTTTGTGTTTCCCCAAAGGTATCAAAAGATAGTGTATCATCATATGATCAATAAGTTAATGAAAGGCTGAGCATAAATATGCAGTAGCTGACTGGAATGGAATCTCATTTGTGCAAGGGGAGCAGACATTGTAGCATTTCAGAATGAGCGTGCCAATCATTTTTAGGTTTCCTAGTTGCTGAGGTTAACCATCAAAGAAGCCAGAGTTTATTTTGGTACTCATGGAACCATTGAAATGGCATTCAAATAGTGGTGAATATGAGATCCTAAATGAAGTGTCTAAGAAGCCTTATTAGCAGCAAGGAAAATTGTCCACTGGAGTCTATCTGAAGGGCTGAGCTCAGTCACCTGGGGCCCATGATAAGAATGTGTGGTGGCTGCAGAGCTGAGAGTCTACACTGAAGCACTGAAATCCTCAGGGGAAGGGTGCTGTTGAGTCATGGTACCAGCTGGGTTTTGAGCATCCAGCTCCGCAGGGTCACTTGTGTGTTAATTGATATGCAGTTATTTATCTGCTTAGCTCCAGGTTTTCATTTCCATCTCTTACAAGGTGGCTGACAAAATTCAAGAAACTTCTCTGAGCGAAAAGTCTCTAAAGATGAAGAGCACAGCAAAGGTCAAGGCTATTCACTGGGTGGAATCTGAATGTAGGTCAGATGGTCCCCAGTGGAAGAAAGATGCTGCAATGTCATAAGAAAAAAGGGAAAGACATGCATGTATGTATGTGTGAATATGGAAATGAAGCATCGAGGAGGAGAAGCTAAGACATATAGATAACTACACAGCCTAAAAGGAAAGCAAACTAGAGGAGAATCCTCCTACCACCTAATCTGAAAAAAACCTGCATGTTAAAACAGCAAAAAGAAGCATAAATCTTAATCAGCTGAAAAGAGTATATAGGAAGGAGAGAAAGGGGCTAGTACCCTGATATTCAGTGCGGTTTCTTAGCTGATTGTAAAGGGCACTACAGGAGACTTTGCTGGGGATTTGCAAAATGAGATGACCTCCTAGTTTGGTTGATGGTTGTTTAGTATGTGAATTTATTTCTGAAAATGCTGCAGGCTATTTCGAGCTGCGAGAGTCAGTACTCAACTTCATTAAAAGAGGCTTTTCCTGAAAGTATTTTTTGCAAAAAAGGACAGTTTCATTGGAAACCGGTACCAAACCAAATGACATTTACACAGCAGTGTGACTCTTGACATACCTTCTTCACAGCAGACTTGAGTGATTTGCATGTATCCTGAACAATCTTACAATGCTACAACAGCTCCTGACACCAAACGGTGTCAGATGCAAATTCAGTTGTGCTAAGATACCATTTATCCGTAACAACCACCAAGGAAATCAGCAGAACCTAACAGAGGTGGAATAAAGCGGAGGGTGCAGCTGCTGGGAGCTCCTGACAGGCTGCAGGAAAACAGCATCTATTTGCATACTATCTATTTTTCAGCTCTCATCCATTGATGGATTAATTCTGAGACACAGACTGCCTGCAGTTCACCTACCAGTCGCTGTAATGAGTCACTGCTGCAGGGAATTGCACAAGGCCCCCTGTACTCCATCAAATCTTTCTGCAGACACTGAATGAGGAGAAGAGGTTTTCAGCTCACCAAACTCTTCCAAAGACCTGGCCATTTCTGAAGAAGTTTCCTGCCTCTCTCTGCTTATTCCACAAGAAAACAAGACCAACTGGTATACCAAGATAAGTGCTCAATAACTTTGATGTTTTCCTTTATCCTCTCTCACTCTATTTCATGCTCTCTCTCACAATGAGGGTGTTGGTGAAAGTAGAGAGGTGTCCCTTGGTGTCTGAGGGCCCACCTGGACCTACTGGACACTCTAATTGACAGAAACAAAGAAGGTGGAGGGCTTGAATGGCTCTGTGATCTGGAAAAAGATTCCAAATGTTTACTAGGTCACCTGTCTAAAACTGGGGTCCCTTGTTTGTGGTTAAAAGTGGCCACCCGCTGATTATTGTTTGAGAACCTGCAGGTCCTAAAGCAAACTGTGGGTCTCACCTGTGATTCTAGTGGACAAATATCTCCATCACAGGCAAAAAAAAACCCAACCAAAAAAACACTGCTTGAATCATCCATTCGACCAACTGAACATTTACAGACGCTGAACTATATAATCTCTTGTGTCACAACAGTCCCATTTTTATGCTCTTCACACCTCCTGATAATTGACATCAGGACATGCCCATAAAAATCTTTATCATATCTGTTCTGCAAACTAATTCCCATTTCCAGATCTTGCAACCCAGTTCATTCCACCAGAACTGTATTTTCTAGATGTTCCTACGAGCTCCTCCATGCCCACCTACATGGTGGTACTGTTATCTTACCTCTCTCTGTATTTCATTTACTGCAAAGTAGCTAGTAGTACACAAGCACTCGGCCATGTGAAGGGCTTGAAGTACAATCCTATGGTCCCAGGTCCTCCAAAGACTAGAAAAGCAGCCCAGCAAAGGCAATAAGGAAGCATTTATTATGGAAGCATCTCTCAGAGGTGGCAAAGATTGTATTTCAAGTCAACATGCTGAGAAGGCCTGAGGAAGTGGTAACAGTAAAACATGCTGAAACTGGATGATTCAACTAGCTGACCCTGATGTCATTTTTGGCCCGGATTGCTCTTAGCTGCCTTCGAAGGGAGGACAAGTCATGCCTCAGAACATTAATGCCTAAGGCCTCATTAATACAAATGCATGAAAATGGAGGCAGAGTAACAAAAAGCTCTCTGATAAATTGTGCTGTCCACCTAGAAAAATAAGATAAATGTTCTTGACTTTCCTACAGGTATGTTGTGGCACAGTGATACCCTGTGAGGAGTTGGGCCCTTCTCCTCATGACCAGTAATTACATTGCCATCATTTAACAATTGCTGCCTGGCAGTCAGAAACCAGGCAGAGACAAAATCAACACCAGTCTTACCAGAAAGACTGACAAGTGGATGTGGTGGCTTGCTATGTCTGAATAGATCACTTATCAGAGAATGTATCCCATGATGATTTTGCTATCATATGCCCTTAGGAAGAAGCTGTACATGCTTAAAGACTTTACAAAGTCCAGAAAAAGCAGGTCTTGATGGGAGCCAACAAGTAACTCTTGAAGACAATAAACCAAACCAGCAACATGGAAAAGCCCTATGAAAAGAGCAAAAGGATGGGCTTTGCTGTTTAAGGCAGTCTGTCTTCAGTTGGGCTGACATCCCAGCCCAGGGAACAATGATTCAAAAGAAGTAAAATTCCACCTGTAAGAACCCAAGTGACACATCTTTCAGAGTGAAGAGCCACCTACTGTTGTGGGAAGATGAGACAGTGGCAATTAATGGGTGAAAAAGCATTCTGAAGATGAGGCTGGACTTGGAATAGCATCCCTGTCTCTATAAGCACCCACCATGGGAAAGGCTGTGGACTTGACACGGTTGCTGCATAGACAGTGCACTGGAAGAAAGGCACCATTTTCTAGAAGCAGGCTGGTAAGTATAAACAGTAGGTTTTTGAACAATGTCTTTTTTTTAAAGTTATTCAGAAAACGTTTGATTTTATATGGATTAATCAAATAATGCCTACTTTCCTGTAATCCATCAATCAAAGCTCTCCAAAAGAGGACGCTTACCCTCATTTTATGCTTGGGGAAGCAGAAATATAGAAAACTAGTTTCCAAGGTTCTACAGAAGTCAGATACATGATAAAGAAGAGAAATCAACTCCCTTAGACCTCAGCCAGGTGACCATTTGGCAGTGGAAATGTCATTTTCCTAAAATGATGAACAATTCTTGACAGGGGCTTTATCACAGACTGCTATCTGATATCATTATTTATCACATTTATTATTTATAATTATTTATCACAGTCTGTTATCTGGTATCATTTTTACGTGAAGAGAAGATTCGCATCTGTGAGAACCTTTGACCCTTTAAAACAACCTCACATGAGGTGATAGAGGGTTGGGATTTTCTTCTGAGAGTGAGAGCAAGCCACTTTTCCCTGGCACTGTTCCCTTTACATCCTGCTGCTGACGCTGTCGATGCTGTTGTGAATGAGACCCCCTTTCACCATCCCACTGGGCTTTTAACACCGTGTGAATAATTTTCTGCATTAAATAATTAAGTGTAATAGCTAATACAGTACTTCCCACACTGTTGCATTGTGCAGTCGTATCATTATTTTTGATCATTTATAATGACATTAAAACCCCCAAGTGCCAGACTGAAAATAAATCTGTCACAATGTTGCAGCAATATGCAAATTCTCTGGGTATTTTTGCTGCGAAAGAAAAGGTCCTTTCTCATTGAAGCTCTTATACAGCTCTTAAACAGGTTTGGTTTTTTTTTTTTCCTGCCTACTGAACTCTCCATTGATCCTTCAGAAAACTGGAGGATTGCAGCTCTGGCTGATCAGTGTTAGAAATTTCACACATTCTATATACTAATTAGAGGATCTATTTGTGTGCAGAAAATTGCTGGCCTCGTCCTCCAGGAAGGAGAACATCCTGCATTTAAACAACGAATGTAACATGGGAAGCAGCAGATGAAACAGCCTTTTTGTCCCTCACCAATTGCTTCCACATGAAAGGACAAATTTTTTTGCATGAAAAGGGAAGTTTGTTCTGTATACTCATTTCATTTTTGGCCTCTTCTTTGGGAGCACCAGCAAAGAAAACAATTGAGATCCGCTCTGCTCGTGCCTTTCCGCAACGTATATTTTCCATGAGGAAATGGGAAAGAGACCAGTATACTTCATACAGTATGTCAGCCAGTGTTCAGAAGGAAGATTTGATGTTTCCTGACCCATATTCAACTAGAGATATGAGCTAGGATTTACTGCACAATTCCATTTCTCATCAGCTGTCTAGTTTCTTCTATTACAGTCACCTACCAAATGTTTTTCACACTACACGGCTTGCTTAGGTGGAGTCACTCCTATGCCATCTCAGAATATGTGTGTGCACAATAGAAGAACTTAAGCCTGCTACTACTTTCTTCTTCAAAGTGTCAGGAAAGGCTAGACTTCCCCTCCTATGTACCCTCAGGATCTGATGAGGAACTCAGGGAAATCTAGAAGTATAAAAGAGGATTCCCTGTACTTTCACATGACAGAGGAGGCAGTTATTTGCTTGCTAACTTCTCATTTGTGGAAATTGTTGCTAAACCAACCTCATCTCTGAGTGTTCTGTTGCAAATTTTCTTTACTGACTGGAAGATTTGTCGTTTGAGGCTCTACAGTCCCATCAGGCATACTGTTTAACTTGATGGGCCAGCACTCTAAAACACCAGGATGTAGCTCCTCTTTCATTTAATGTCACTGCTTTGTAACATGTGGGCAGCACAGAGACTCACGAGTAGTTTCAATTTAAGGCCTGGAATAACAAAAGCAGCTGCTTTGGCCCTTGGCTGGTGGGATGCCCTTCCACGTTCTGTGAGAAAGTCTCAAGACCGAGGTGCTATGAGAGTGCTGTGCACAGACTGTGCTACAAGAGGCTCTGTTACTTTCTCAGCTTGTCTTTTCATTCTCCTGGACACGTGGGCAGATGGAAATTCTGTCAGGCAAGTGGCATCCAGGAGCAAGTCTATCTGATGACTCTCTGTTCCAACCTACTGATGGGTATAAGGAACTTGGATGTCCTGATCAACCATGCTCAGAATAGTTAGCCCAAGTATTTCTTCACATTGAAGTCAACTAAACATGCTACTCCAGCATACAGTACTCTTAGCGTTTACTTTTGCAGAAAGGGTTTAGAAAAGAGGCTCATTCTTCCTCCCAGACCTGTGGGCACGAAAGACCATATGGTCAAATACCTACATGATGTGTATGCTATGCATGGAACTTCTGGCAGACAGGTTAACTGCAGTAAGGAGAAAGCAAAGGAATAATGAATGAGGGGTTAAGATATTTTTTGCCTTTTCTAGTGTATTTCCAAAACTCTCAAGCCTGATTCATCAGTTCCTTGAGAGCCTCAGACTGACTGCTCACACACAATGCAGTGTCTGGCCGTGCACTACAGAGACACTTCAGGGATTTCTGGTCATATGGCTGCTGGGCTTGCTGGTGCAGCTGAGATTAATTCCAGCTGGGCTACTGGCTGTACAGAAGAGCCAGAGGAGTATACAATACATTCAGACTTCACCCAGAAAAAATACTTGGTGTGAAAAAGGAAAGTATTTCTGAGGTAGAATGCTGAAGCATTTTTGCAATGGGGCTAAGATTAAGCCACAGAAGTAGGGACATACATTTGCACCCAACTTTTACTGAAAATTATTCCGATGGGACAGTAGACAGGAAGGCTCTGTGGCTGAGATACTGATGTGTTTGAACATGGAGACCTGGGATGTCTGCCAGGGAACTTCAATAAAATATAGAAGCACAAAAAGATGTTCATTAGCTTAAAAGCTGTGGCTTTTAATTTAGTTTTTAATTAACTAAAAATCTCTTCCCATGTTCACTTTTCCTTTCAGCCCTGTTTGTGTTTTTCTTTTCCTTGCATCACTTTCATCCTATCATTTCTTTCTGCACTTTATCAATACTTTCCTCTTTCAGGGTCTTTGATTTAATATTTTTCTTTCTGCCTTTAAGGATATTCTGTCCATTTCCACTCTTCATTACCTGTGTATGGCTTTTCCTCCCTTCCAGGTTTGGTTTCTCTCTCTTTCCCCTCCAGACATGATCCTTCCTGTTTGTTTACTTCTCTCACTTTCTTCAGTTCACACACTCTTACCTGACTGTTCCTAGTTCTCTCCCTGCTCACTGATTTCTACCCAACATCAATCAGAGCTCACTCTTCCTTTTTGTTGAATGAGGTATATTTTTTCCCCACCCACAGACCCTGAAACATATTGGCTTTCTCAATCCTTCTTCTCCCTTTTAGAACACTCATTCCAACCAAGGCAGTTTGACTGGTTGGAGACCGCCCTCCCTATTGCACCAGGTAGATGACTCAGTCAGCAAATGCTCCATGTCTAGATGCTGCCTCTCCAAAACAGAAAGGGTAACACTGAAACCGAGGAGAGGAAACAATTAGATGACTACTATAGGTTAAGAACCTGCCAAAACCAGCAGAGAAAATCTGCAAAGAGCCATTTGACAACTGGAATTGTGTGGCCAAACTCCATGAGAGGAAGGCAGCGGCCTGCACCATGGGCTCATGCATACCTTTGCACAACCTAAACTACTAATTTATACCATCATACTTCATCCCAGACTGTGTGATTTTTAACTAAATGTGATTCCTATGTCTGTTGGATGGACCTGAAATGTTTTCTCATGCTCAGCAAAAGACCACTCAATTGTAGACAGTTTCCCTGACATTTGTGTGTCCATGTAGAATGTCTTTGCTTTGCTTTCTCCTTATAAGCTGGGAAAATAACACATTGCTATGAATGATGCCAGGGCAGCACCCAAAGCTATACAGATATTTCTACAGGTAGTAGAATGAAGTAGTATAAAAAGCATTAAATTCTTTAATTAACCAACCTTGTTCCTGTGGTGCAAGAGAATAGAACTGATCTAAATTTCAGTTGTTTATGAAAATGCTGAAGTCTCTATCCTGACCAAGGAATGACACATTATTGTTATGGTGAGAAAGAAGAATGCAAGTAGTATGAAGCAGCCAGTGTGACTTTAGGAGAGACTGATCAAAGATCTGTTTATAGGCATGAATGTATGGGAGGTGGAGTAGTAAAAAGGGAACAAAAACAGCTGAGTCATTTTGCAGGTTTGAGAAGAGGTAGGTATCAGTGCATCAAATGCATGATAAGTGTTGACTGAGAGAAGCTTAAAGAGGAATAAAGAAGGGCAAATGCATCAGGGGAGAAAGAAACACTAAGGACATTGTAGATCCATCAGTAAATAGAGACCAAGAAATAACCATGGGCGACACTCATGACTTCCACTACTCAGAGGATCATAGCTCTTCCTGGGATCACATGGGGTTATATACCTTGTGATGAATGTGAAAGTTGTTTGAAACAGTGCACAAAAGTCTGAGCTCTGCTACGTGAAAATGACATTAAAGAATGGCAAGAATTCAGAGTAAAGTAGCAGTGATAAATGAGAGACCGAACTAACTATCTGAGGCAGGACAGATGGCGTTGTTACAGGCTGCTCTACGAGTAACATCCATAAACACCCAGGGAAGAAAGGTGCTGACAGTGTCTGGTAAATGGAATAGACTTGTGATCTGTAGTTTCTCTGATAACCGTAATTCCACAGAGGAAATCCCTAAGATTCCCTTTCCACACGCAGACCTGGGTTTGACAAAATATCTGAACATATGCTTTGCTTTATACATGGGAGTAGTTCCACTGATACCCCTTCCCTAGTTTGAGATGACAGGGACAGCAGTAGAAAATTCATAGTTCTTGGATTACTAGTCCTGCCCTAGCTAATAAGGGGAGAGATGAAATGTTTCCTGAAAGAAAAAGTAGATGTGGTTCATCAGTAAAACGGCCCATTCCAGGGAGATGGAAAGATCTGAAATTCCTGGAGGAATATCCATGCGTATTAGCACGTACATTGACAGATGGCACAGCTTCATATGAGTAGGAATTTTAAGTCACTGCCTTGGAGTTGAAAAGATAAACCCCAGGCAGGTTTGGTAGAGCAACTGGTCCTTCATGGACTGGTGCTTGTGGGGATTTCTTCTTTACGAAGCTAGGACAGTGGTAGCTGTGAGCACCCCAGACAGCACAGTATCTCTCATTCCCTTTAGTATTTTGCTCTGGAAAAAGCACGAAGCAGCAGCAGCTTGCTCCATGCAGGAACTGGAAAACAGCTCACCAGACTGGCTGGAGAAGTTATAAAATTAGAAAAACAAAGCAGCAAAAGGCCTTGGCTCAACAGTGTTACTTTAGCCTGTCTGTCTCTTTGAAGTAACTAGTATTGAATCAGTTTATGAGCGTCAGCCAAGACAAACACTCAGGTCCATTTGGGAGTTCTGCTTCAGAGCAGCGCGTTAATACTCTGTAAGGAGATGCAGGACATGTAGTGGATGTTTTCTTTATCAGCAGCCCTAATCATCCCAAATGTCTCTTGCTCCCTGTTAGCACACCCTCCTGTCAAGACTGCATCAGATATAGATGAGCTGTCTTACACAGTGCTTAGATTTATCCAGCAAAAAAAACCCCTGGGATAACTGATGCTCTCTTCCAGAAAATGTGCCACACAGAAACACAGGGGCTCTCCGAAGCTGGATTTGTCCCTGCCTGGTATGATATAGAACCAGCAGCAGCTGCTCCAGCTAGTGCACCCCTCTTCTCTATAGCCTCCTTGGAGGCCAAACAAAGCAAAACCCTGTTCATAAAAGACAGCTAACAAAAAGGACAGGTATCAAAGGGACTTCCTGACTAGACCAACCAATCTCAATAGTAACAGTATGTTTAGTTAGGAAAGCCCTTGTCTTTCTACCCCTTTCACATACTTTCTTTAAGTGTTAGGAGATGAGCCCTGACAGACTTGGCTCCTTATTCCTACAGCTGGTCTTTCAATGAATAAATCCTTGGTCTTACCACAAGAACTAGTTGCGGGGCTGGATTGTCCATAATGATTCTTTGCAGCCAGGCCCATATGTGATCCTACTTAATGATCCTACTAACTGACTGTGCTTCCTTTATTCCACCTTTACTATCAAGAGCAGCAAATAAGAAGGACTTGTCTCCTCACAGAATGGGAGTGAAAAAAAATCACACCTGGATACAGTAAAAAATCTGTTCACTCAGAGATTGCCACCTTTTCTGTTGTTATGCATGTTAGACACAGTTAGCACTGTACTGCATTGTATTGCTTCATGTCAAAGTGATGGCCACACCACTGCCTGCAGCAGGAACTCTCCATATTAGGTTTCCTCCAAAGCTGGTTTGCATGGGCACATCCCTGTGGTGACTTCTCTAAGAAGCTCGGGTGATAGGAGCTCTGAGTCCCTTAGAGATCTGTCCCAGTTCCCTTTGCAATTCTCTCTGGTAAAGGTATGAAGAAACAGCAGCTTGTTCTGCCTTGCATAGATGGAGAAAATCATGATCCTGTGTTGCTGCTCCAGACCTTTCATTCCAAGGTGCCTTTAGGAAGTGGCTGTGCAAGAATGAGCTCTGTGGCAGCTGCTTCAGAGTTACAAGTCGGCTTGCTGTAGTTGAAGGCTGGCTGCAGTACCCACTGTTGGGTTAAGCACCACAAAGTAGGAGAAAGAGCAAATTTGCCAGCTTCAGTTCTGTGCTCAGTTCTGCTCTGCCACATTCTCCTGGGGCTTCTCGCTAAGGTGAGGACACAACACCTTCAGCTAACCAAGCTTCCTGCTTTCGTGTCAGGCATAAAATCTTACAGCTCCCTCATTTTAGGGTGCTCTTCAAATAGAGAAGGGTGATGCTTGGGCACAAATTCAAAATGAGACAAAGTGGCTTGTGTTTTATGGTGCAGGAAATGGCAGAGATCTCACGAGCATACAATCTTGCCATTTCACATCTGGGTAACACTGATATCACTTAACATCTAATTTCTTCCTCTGGGGGCTTGGTTGGTTAGAGGTGAGAGGATGATGGCCATGCTGTAGTGATGTTCATCCATGTGAATATTAAATCCTTTTGGACTTTTTCAGCTGGTGATCCTGGGGACAACCTCTCTCTGCAAACATAGTTTGTTTTCATACCTTGAGTGGTAGGAGGACACAAGTCCTGGCCAAGCAGAGAGCTGAGGTGACAATTTTCTCCACGCTGGGAGACTCCCGCATCAGAATATTTTCTAGGCATGTTCAGCTTCAATCCCAGTGGGCAACCTAAAGAGTAGTAGATTGTGCCCCCCAGTGCTGGTCCATATCAGTCCAAGTGGTCATCTGGGAGAGGGGGTTTCCTTCTCTGGAGAGTAGGTTGAACCAATATGGAGCCAGGAATAAACCTGCAGGCCAAATCCTTGTACTGAACAGACAATGGCAAGTCACACGAGGAATTCTGATGTTTCCAAACTTGAGTTACTAAACTGGTACTCAACATAATCCAGTGAGAATATACTGCTGGAGGCAAGTCTTTTTGCTGTATTGTTTTCGCAAGTTATTCCTGTTTTTCTTCCCTGTAAATCCTGTGGTCCCATTTTTAAAAATTTTGTTTATTTTCCTGAAGATATTTAATTAAAATAGCAGTTTAAGAGTTAGTATTATTTTTGGCATACAATCCAGACTAGGATTTGAAACAGATGTAGTCTTTTTGCTGGCTATTCTTTCAGGAAGGGCAGGACCCAACCTGAGGTTGCTGTCTGATCCTCAGTTGAGAAGACTTTATTAAGACTCTACTGATCTAGTCACAAGGAAAATTTGTTTTATATTCTTACTTCTTCTATAGTGTAGTAGCTGTTGATTCAGTTTGGAAATCACGGAAAATTGGGCTGAGAGGGTCCTCATGAGATGGTCTAGTCCATTCAGCTGTCTCAAAGCAGACCATACATTCCTAAACAGTTTCTAAAGAAAGGTTCCCCTATTTTGATACTAAAATCTCAAATTATGGAGATTCCACAATCTCTTTAGGCAATCTGTTCCAATGTTTTGCTATCTAGATGATACATATTTACCCTCAGTGGATTTTATTTAATACTTTGTTGTGCATCAAAACTTGAAAAGGAGATTGAACACATGAAAGTAAGATACAGGAAGTAGAAAGGACCTCCAGTATCACCAGTGCCAATTCTTTACTATTAGAGGCAACCATGTCAGTTAAAGCCTTCCTTGTATGTGTACAGAGCTCAGTATGGCTGAACTTTTCCCCTAAATGCTCAAAATAAATTCTGCTGAGAACCTCAACTTTCTTAAGGTTAAGAATCTGCTGTAAAGTAGAACCATGAAATCAGAAGAACATTATAAAGCCTGTGAGATACATTTCTGGGTACTTAGTGTGCAAAGTGCCAGAAGATTTGCTTGCTAATAGACATAGCAAAATCTCAGAAGTGAAAGGCAGATCTCTCCTGAAAATTACAATCCCTTCTGAAACAGATGATGATACTTCTAAATCCTCCCAATACAGTGTTTGAGATCTCGCTAAAATAAATAAATAAATAAATAATCAGACCTTCAACAGGACTGCACAGAATGCTCCTAATTTCCAAGACAACATAATCTGAGATAGGAAAGTGATATTGGGCTCAAGAAAAAAAATAAAATTTTGACTCTTCTAAGAAGCCCTAGAAAGTGTGGAAGAAGGAGAGAAAGGCTGGGTACAAGTAAAGTCAACACAGAATTAACAAGAAAAAGTAAAATCGAATTCTGTAGAATTGGAGAGCAAAGTTTCTGATGAGGAAGGATGAGGAAGATCTCAGGTTAGAGCTGGAAGGAGCTCATAACTTCAGTGACCCCTTGAACATTTAACATGAAGGACAAGCATGACTGTCAGACAAGACTGTTCTCATCTTTATTGACGTCATACTGATTCTTCAGACAGTAATTGCCAACCCGAATGTATCAAGGTGTCTTCAAGATACAACCCCTGTGTCAAGGTATCGCTGAAGATATGAAATGGCATGAGGTACCTGTGTTTAGGTATCCAGATTCTACTCCTTATGACACATCACTGAATTTAAACCCCGAAGAAGTAAGCCTTGTGTAATCTTAAATTATGTAAGGTCAGAATCTTTGTCCTTGTCCTGCAGCAGTGGTGCCAACTCAGCTGGAAGAGCTTTTAGGTTATAATTGTACCCCATGGTGCAGCTATACTAGCAGAACACCACAGTCCAATGGACAGGGCAATACTTTCAGACAGGGCCTGATGGGGTACTGAATATTACCATATTACCAATGAAGTCTTAAAGTCAAAACTAAAGGAATCCAAACCATTATCAAGATGTAGCCCTCCCAGAAGAAATATTTTTTTGCAAAGTTTGTACCTCAAACTGAGTCATGCTTGATTCACTTCACTTGGGCCAGGAGACTAATCATGGAATGCTATTTATAATTTATTTAAGGAAAGTCAGAGAGGGCATTAGAATAACATTCAGAATGGAAAACATATTATAGTGTTATAGCCTTAACATAGTGTCACTATTATAACTTAATAAAAGCAGACCACTAGGAACCTTCTCTATTAGCAGGTGATGTTTTGAGTTTTTTTGTATGTCTACTCTCCAATGAAAATGTTATTAAATATATGTGAGACTCCAATCCAGAGAGCAGCTGTCCAGCTCAGTTATTGGTGGGGTAATAGATCAGAAAGTTTCACCTCCTCCTTCTCCTCACAGCTGCCCCACACACATGCACACACACACAGAGGCCAGGAAACTCTATGCCTATAGCACCTACCTTGGGTTTGAAGGCGATTAATTTCAGGACCATCTCAACAGTGAAGAGGCCAGTGAAGAGCATGTTGAGGATATTCATGGCTTCTTTGAACATGCAGCTCTGACCGTAGTGCTGAAAAATAGCATCCCAGCAGCAGCGTGAGGAGGGGAGGTATCAGCAAGTTAGGAATCCACAGGGGCCCTCCTAACCTCCCTTTGTGTTGAGGTTCTCTAAAGAAAACACTAGCACGCTCCATTTTTTCAATTCAGAATTCCCATCTCCCTTCACACATAAGCATTTCCAACATTTAGCCATTTTTGCCATCTAGCTCTGGATTTCCTATCTTTTAAAAAAATATCGTTTTTGAGTGTGGGCCATCAAACCCACAACTGTTGTTCCAGTTGTGGGCTCATTATAAATTGGCATAATGGTACAAGTCAATCTCCAATTGTGTTTGTTATCTTACCCTTCCCTAACTCTTGAATTAAGTTTTTTGATTGCTACTGCACAGCGAACAGGAGCTTCACTGAGCTGTTAATAATGGTATCAAGCCATTGCACAAGTAATTACACTTAATTCAGGATCTGCAAAGTACACGAGCAGCTCAAATCATATCTTTCCAATATACATTATCTTGGCATTTGTCAACTCTGAATTAAATTTGCAATCATGCTGCCCGTTCGCTTAACTTTATTAAGATTTTATGAAGTTACTCTTCCTCCTTATTGACTGATTCAAGCAGTGTCTTCTGCAAATGTGGCCATCTCATACCACCTTCATATGCCCGTTTCCAGGTCATAATACATAAGACTGATTGCACTGCCTTATTCTAAACTCAACTTTCAGTTCACGTCATAAGACATGTTGAACTTGTAGATGCTGAACTTTGATGTTTGTAGATGCTGAACTTTGATGAACTTTAACCATCTGGGATGGATTTTCATATTCTGCATTGGCTCAAGGTGATTTATTTAAAGGAGTTTCAGTTAAAACAGTCCAGCTGCAGCTGAAAGCCAGGCCAGGGAAAAATATGTTGTTGAGGTGTTTTCAAAATTTCTTGTAACATTTTCCTTGAAAGATTCTAGTACCTGCAGGACTCTGTTTGAAAACCTGGAGGGTTTTTTCGTATTTGCTGTCTGTTACGAGATTTTACCCAAATCTGGCCACAGTGTAAGCCTTTGAAATACTATTCTTAAGATGAATATAGACTTCCTAGAATGCCCAGAGATGCTGTCCTGCCTATGGGCTCACAAACATCTCACAGCTTCTATCTCTACCTGCCCTGGGCATGCACCATTGCCACAGCAACTGAACATGCTTCAGAGTGAATGTAACAGTCCCTCTCTATTCCTTCATGACAGCAGGGCAGTAGATACTTCAGCTGAGAGCAGAGGGCTTTTTTCTTGTGCTCATGCTGCCTCATTCCTTTGTTGGTATCTTAGTCAAGACAGCAGAAGAAGCTTTTTCAATAGCAACAGGGAAGAGCTAAACTAGAGGAAGAAAAAGTAGGAAGGGTCAAGAAATCTGATGAGACTGGACTGGAGACAGTGAGAGAAAATAAGGTGAAAACTGATCGTGACTATAGAGTTATATAGGACTTATAGACTTATGCATAGGAGTGACAGGAAACTGAGGCTAGTTTTGATGGGAGGCTGGGAGAGGGCAGACTGGGATTGATCCAGTGGAAAATGTAGTGGTGAGAAGCTAAGGTCAAAAGGGAAGTTAGTGTAGGAGTGTGTGGGGAGTTAGACTCAGTAAGGGACAAACTAGAGAAGGGAACAAAAAAAAGCACACAGTCAAATGTAAAGGACAGAGATATCACAAAGAAGGTCCATGGAGGGGGAACTGCAGCTGGGAGTCTGTGTAATGGGAAGGGAAAGACTTGCTGCGGAGTGGGGATCCAAACTGTCTGGGCCACAGATCAGGTAAGGGAGTTCAGATACTGATGGGGTGAGAAGGAAGGATGGATTTTAGGAAGAAGAGTGATAGGCAGACTAGCTCTTAAGCAGGCAGAGTGTAGAAGAGAATGGGGCTCGAGTGGCCAAGGAAACTGGGAGTGCAGAGACAGGCTCAGCAAGTGTGGTCTGAAACTGACTGAAAATGAAAGGGAGGTGAGGAAAGCCTTGGGTGGAGACTGACTGGAAGGAACAAGCCAGGAAAGTGCAGGCTTTGGGAAATGTACAGAACAATTTCTGTCTGTGAGGGCCCATTTCCTGACCGAAAGGAGTGTAAGACTGTAAACTGGCTACTTAGTGAAGGTTTTGACCCCTTCCCCCTTAAGGCTGTTCTGCCTGCACATGGTAATCTATTACTTCTATTTGCTATTCTGGTAGATCCAGCTGCAAATGTTTCTTCAGTGGTTTCACATTAGATGTTTGGAAAATCTTCACACAGTAAGGAAAATGAACGCACAGAATAGCAGGTAGTAAGGCCATCAGTAACATCAGTAGTGAAGCAGTTAAGTAAAGACCTATCAAGAAATCCCTTAGGAGTTGATCCTGATTTTAGGTGATGGGATAGTCAGTACGTCCTCTAGATGTTCTTTCTAGAGAGTTTCTAACAGAATAAACACAGAATAAAGGCCTTCCTACACTCTCGCCAGTTTCCTTGATTGCATCTTTTGCCAAAATATTTACTCTCTACTTTTTAACACAGAAAAACCCAAAATTCAAAATTTAGATCTCAGGTGAGTGGCAGTTCTGGGCTTAGTGCTGCATTTTATAGAAGACAAGTCAGAATTGAGAAGTCACTTGTTATTATAGAGGATACTGAATCGGTCAGTGATGTAACTGTTGGCTTTTTTGTTTTCATTTGTTTTATTTTCAAGGAGTGAAAACAGATTCATTGAAAGTGTCAGATATTAGCAGGAAGAGAGGCAGATTCTTCATTTTAACTAAATGTCATCAGGAGTGAACACAGTACAATGGTTTTTATCATGTCCCTGTCCCTCCCTCTCCCTCAGCACATGGTGTGAAGGTTTAAGTAGGTCTCAACCCTGTCTGTTTCTACATCTTCCCCAACAAAGTCTAGTAATTCATCACCTGTAAGGTTTTCTGCTTATTTACTTACTTGCATGGCCAAGCAGATGGTGTTCAGCAGGATCAGAACGAACATCAGGTATTCAAAATAGGTGGAGTTGACCACATACCAAACTTTGTACTGGTACTGGTTTTTAGGGATGTATCTCCGCAGGGGCCGGGCTTTCAGGGCATATTCTACGCACTGGCGCTGTGAAAGAGGTAAGGTAGATTTAAAAATCAAAACCAAAACACAGGGTTAGTCAGCTACCTCCAAATATAATAAAAATACATCATGTTTCAAGTTTTTACTGAAGCAAAAACGGTAGGAGAATTTCTTTTAGGTTGTAATCTAAATGACATATTCTACCTGTTGAAGAGTTCCATATGCATTGACTTTAGCCAGAGAATGCTGTCATGCACATCTAATCTCAGTGAACCAAATGGTACAGCACACATTTTTAAGTAAATTTTGTCCCTTGAGCAACTCTTACAGACAGATTTCTTTTACCTGACTCCTGAAAGATGGCAGTGAAGCCAGCTTATTGTTTTATCTCTCTGGCAATCTTCACATGTTCCTCTCTGTATGTATTTCTCTCTTAAATGTCTATTCTCAATATATTTTCTACCTTTAGTGACAACAAGGTGTTATAAATTACCTGGTTTTTGTCCAGCTCACAGTTCTTGTATTCTTGTTCTCCTTGTTCCTGAAATGTGACGATGACGAAACCAACGAAGATGTTCATCATGAAGAAAGCAATGATGATGATGTAGATAATAAAGAAGATGGAGATCTCAACCCTGTGATTATAGATGGGTCCTACATCCTCCATGTGGGAGTCAATGGACCTATACAGCAACCTGAAAGCAAACAGGAGCCCAATGCAGAGAAAATCTGCAACTGCCTTGAGGCTTTATAGGTGATGTTATAAAGTTTAACTTTATGATTTTTCTTCTACTTGCATCAAAATTAGATCAGTGCTCTGTGAGTGAAGTGAGTGCAAACTCGTGCAATAGAGAAGACATGGCTCTTGCTAACTTTACACGTTTGAACCTGTTCGGGGTGAACTATTTTTAATAGCTGAACAATTAAAATTTAAAACAAAAGCAGCTAACGGAAGACAGGAGAGCCTGTGCTACTGGGGACTGTTTTGTGAGAAAAGGTGATCTCAGCACTTCTAGCATTTGTTAACTTGGCTGTTGGAGTTACCCAGTGACAAAGGTCTGGGTCAGCCCCTTGATACCCTGCACGCCCATGTCACTCTGACAGAGGAGAGCTGTGGGAGACCTCAGCCTCTGTGGCATAGACAGCACGGCCGTGTTTCCTATTGTCCTGCAGGCTCCTTTGGGAAAATTGCAACACCTAGCAACACCAGTAAGTGCCTGACAGGCATTTTATATCCATTTATATACATAATGTTTGTAACAAATATTGCTATCGCTGCTACTACAATCGCTTTTTTAAGAGCTAGCGGCAGTGCTGTGCACGGTTTACAAGCACAGGAACAGTAATTCCTGTAAGCCCTGAGGAATTTACAAAGTGCATAATACTACAGTGACTGCTGCTACTATTGCTACATTTAATGCTTTAGACTTATTTAAATATTAAGAATGGGAAAGACTATGCTCTGCATTTGATTTTTCTCTTTTGAAATGAATGAGGACGTTGCTAGCGTTGCTCTGGTCCAAGAAGCACTCACTCTGGCCAGCCCTCAAAGGTTGAAACAGTGAAGAGGGCCATCATGGCAGTCAAGACATTGTCGAAGTCAAACTTGCTGTTCTCCCAGCTCCGGGCCTGTATCATCGGCTGGTTGACCTCACCATCCTTGTAAGTAATGTAGTACCCTCTGTGGATGGAGAGCAGAGTGAGAACATGGCAGAACTTCACTTCCTGCCTGAGGTTTTGAGAGTGGGTGGCCAGTGAAGGGGGCTAACTGGGAAAGGTCAAACCCACCTGCATTCTGCTGCCGTCTGCTTGGAGCTATCTGTGCAGCTGTACAGCTTGCCCTTGAAAAGGAAGAAAGAGGAATGAAGGTTCCTTTCCTGACAGTGCAAGGGTTAGGGCAGATCATGTGGGAAGGAGACTGTGTTTACTACTTGCTTAACCAACTATGAGCATGTTTACGTGCTCTTCTGCAGGCAGATGTCAGCAAACTGGGTCAAGAGTTGCCTGCATCTGTGTAGTACAGAGCACAGGCTTTCACCTGCTTGCACAGTACTTGTGTGTGTGTATCCTGAGGTGCATGGCCACTGGGTGCTGCAGAACACTAGTTGTCAGAAGGGTGGGGAAATAAAAGCAGACATAAAGAAGTGAATGAATAACCTCCCCTGATTATCTGGCATGCCCCTTCCTCTACAAGATCGGGGACAGACAGCCTGCAAGTACCAATCCTTTAGAACAGCCTCCTTCACCTCCCTGGCACTAAGTCATGCCACAAGCTATTAAGGGAAGGAGAAGGTTACTGATGATTTCTTATGATTACAGATGAAGGGCAGGAGTTCTGAATATGCCTGGTCCAGCTTTGGGCAACTGCTGCTAGCAGGAGCCCAGGTCATGCTGACAGTGCCCCAAATGTTTTGCCTTTCACGCTGAAGACTCCATCTCCACTTCCTCAGGCTTCTTTGTGCTATTTTTCTCCCTACCCCGTAATACAGCTCAGTGTAATGGACGAATGAATGGGCCCCATGGTTTTACCTTAAACAACTGCACTCCAATGCAGGCAAACATGAACTGCAGCAAAGTGGTGACAATCACAATGTTTCCGATGGTTCGGATGGCGACAAACACACACTGCACCACATGCTGCAAAGGGAAGACAGAAACAAAAGTAACTCGCAGGATTTTTCTGGGCTGTTCTGGCTAAGGGAGTAACTCAAGACTAAAAATACAAATAAAAGATTTTAATTTAACCATTGTCCATTAAGTAATGTCTCAGGAAATGGGAGAAAGGACCAGTTTGTTATGTTCCTTACTGTACTCTTAGAAGCAGCCAATAAAGGATAGGAAAATACCAGAGCTCAGCTCTCTGAAACTTCCAACAGCACTGACTTACACAGTTGGGGACCTACCAACCCACAGGAAAGAGTTCATCTAATACAGCAAAGCTATGTTAATATAGGCTTGTAAACCCATCTGTAACCCTAGCAAATGATATCATTTAACTTCAGTGGTGATGCTGAATCACCCAGCTGGAAAGCAGTTTGCCAGCAAAAGGTCTGGGGGGCCTGGTGGACACCAGGTTGAACGTGAGCCCTCACTACAAAAAAGATGAACGGTATCCTGGGCTGCATTAGGCAATGTACTTTCAGCAGGTTGAAGGAGGTGATCCTTCCCCTCTACTCACCATTAGGTGAGGCTACACCTGGAATACTGTGTCCAGTTCTGGGTTCCTTTAAGCAAGAAAGCCATGGATGTACTGTAGGAAGCCCATCAAATGACCACAAAGATGATTAAGGGACTGAAGCATCTCTCCCATAAGTTAAGGCTGAAAGAGCTTCAGCCTATAGGAGAGAAGGCTCAGGGGAATCTTGTCAATGTATATAACTTGAAAGGAGGGTACAGAGAAGGTAGAGCCAGGCTCTTTTCAGTGGTATCCACTGACAGAAGGAGAGGCAATGGGCACAAACTGAAACACAGGAGGTTCCTCTGAACATTGGGAAACACTTTTTTTTTTTATTGTGAGGACGACTGAGCATTGGAATAGGTTGCCCAGAGAGGCTGTGGTGTCTCACTCCTTGGAGACACTCAAAAGGCATCTGGGCATTGTCCTGGACAACCTGCTCTTGGTAGCCCTAATTTAGCAGCGTTGTTGGACAAGACAATTTCCAGAGGTCCCTTTCGCAACCGTTCTGTGATTCAGCTGAAACACTACTTGAACCACTGCAAAAGTCCTTGTAGCCTGAAATAACTTGAATTTACAGTTTACAGAATGTACTGGGACTCTTCTAACCTTTAGTCCTTTGGCTCTGTTGATGGCCCTCAGTGGTCTAAGGACTCGCAGAACACGCAAGATCTTCACCACATTGATGGCACTGGACCTGGAAGAAAGTATTGGAAGGTTTGGGGGGTACAACAATATAGGGGGTGTGCTGCAAGGGCAGATGGATATCACCAGCTCTTTCCTGTTTGAAATCCTACATAGCTTTAGACTGCTTAGGACAGTTAGAGAGTCAAGTCTTTGCTACGACACTTCAGAGGTAAGGAAACTACTCCCTGATGTTATCTTCATGCGCCTTGCTTTCTTATCTGGGCAGGCTTGGTATATATTCTCCTGGCTTTCATGATCTCTGGTGTATTAACAAAGGGAATGGAACACAGGCAGGGTATTTTTTAAGCAGGGCAAGCTGTCAAATACTCTGTAGATATCTATGTCATAGAAATTGTGCCAAAATGTAGTCATCGCAAGACATTTTCAGATAAGGGTCCAAGAAGCACTCCACTGAAACAGAAGAATGGAACTCCACTCGTAGAAGAATGGAAACTCCAGACGACTCCAGCATTAAAGGTATACTGTCCACTCAGAGCTTGATCCTGCAGTGTGTTTAGCCTCTGATCCCACACATCAATTGTGTACATATATTTAAGGATGTGAAAACACCCACTGAATTAATTAGAATGACTTATGTACTTAATTTTAATTACTGAACACAACTATCTACTGTGACAGAGCTCTCTGCATCTTCTGAGATTAAAACCCTGACTGAGCATCTTCTCCATGCTGTATGATATCAGGCCCTCCTACTGATTTTGGGAACAGTTTTTTTTGCTAATATATCAAGAGTCTAGTTAGTTCTGTAAGAAAAAAACAACAGGTCAAAATGAAAACTGTTCCATTCTTAAGACCTTGACTGAAAGCCCAATGGACCTGACAAATCCTTCTGCTTGACTTAGCTCTGGAACTTATGTGAGCTGCTAACTTGTAAAGGTTACAACTGGAAGCTTATTTCTTATCAGATGTGATATTACTTCAGAAGCTCCCTATCTGATACACAGAGTTCCATGTAGTCAAGTAAATCTATAAATTTATTAAACAAATTAACAGATCAACCAGCACTAAGTGGCGCAACAGAAGCAGGACCAACTGTCACTGTCACCAGTACTCTGCAGATTCTCACAAAGCTCATCAAGTGCTTGACCTAGAGCTACAACATCCTAGGAAGTAGCAGAACATTATTGCCAAATTTTCCAAAGAGCTTATGACAGCTACAGGAGGGAACTGTAAGTCACTTAACTGTCCTGAATGGATACAGTGAATCAAAGAGCTTGGAACAAAGCTAAGTGTCACGATTCCCAATGGACCAAGTTTCATGTTCTCATTTGCTCTATCTGGAAGATCCTCCTGTCCATGTCATTAGTGTGTAGCATTTCACAATTATTATCTCCCCTCTTCAGGATGAATTGTAATGGTCTTGGATCATCTGAGAAAAATACCTCGAGGGTCGGGAGAAAAATCTTACCCAGATAGGACAATAAGCCTGAGGTATCATATCCCAACCCAGACCTACAACCCCCCTAAAACCAGCCAGTTGAAAATAGCTCACTCACTGGATCCCAAAGGAGATGAGAGAAACGCTGACCACCAGCAGGTCTAAGATGTTGAAATAGTTTCTGCAGAAGGAGCCCTTATGGAGGAAAGCCCCGTACGCGGTCATCTGCAGGAAGGCACATGAAGATACAAACACACTTTGCCATTAGCATCTGTTCAGAAACCAAACCCATCTGGTTGTGCTCATGTTATATAACTGGGGAGGGGCAGTGTTTCTAACATAGCAGACGATTTACCCCCAGACCCCAAAGGAGAAATTGAATCCCCATTGAAAGAAAAGAGAGTGAAGAAGACAGTAAGGTAACTACGAAAGCCCTAACTACGGAAAGACAAGGTTTGGTGAAGAAAATAAATGCAGTTGGAGTGCATAGAGTACAGAACATTTAAAATCAGCAAAGCAGCAGAATGACTGCTTGCAAACTACTCTTTGCAATCATATGCTTTCCCCTTCTTCTTCAATGGCAGAGGACGCTTCTGAGTATGATGCCTTTATTATATACAGGCCCTTTTAGCTAAATTGAGTTAAAAATTATAAAATAAAAAGGTCTCTTTTGTAATGTTTTTCAATGCTTAGACCATCTGCAGTGGACAGTTGAGCTCTCATCCCTCTGTGAAGGAAAAACAGAATCCCTCAGGGATTTGATGCTTTAGAGCTGAACTGAAGCAACAGGAGGGGTTCCTGTTCTCTTTAGTTTGCTGCTTCTGCTCAGCTCAGTCCTGTATCCCTTTTCCTATCCCTGTCCAGCTTCCTCCATTTTTATTCTAGAAGCAGCTGTATTTTCCCTTCATTTTCCTCACAAAGCCCAAGGTAAGATTCCTTGAGACAGAGTGGTTTCTTTGCAGAGACAATCCTTATGAACATCACCCAGCAGAGGAAGTGGAAACTTTTATGCATTTTACATGGGACTCTCTGCCCCATCTGGGTCTGAAGGGGTATTGGATACCTGCTGGCTTTAAGGAGGATGTCACAGCTCCAGAATTGGATTAAGTGACAATGTAAACAGAATGGGTCTCAGTCACTATGTCAGACCTAAACACTTCTGAGCTCAGTTACAGAATGTGACCAAATGAGTCTGGCACAGTTAAACAGGGTGAAGTGATGGGAGTATTTGTACTACCTACCTTAGACTCAGTGAGCAACCTAATGTAGCTGCTTTGAAGAAACCCCATCCCCACAACTGCTAGTGTCCCTCCATTACCTGGGTTAGGAACACAGGCTTCCAAATTTGGTTCTCTAAATCTCATCTAAATCTCTCTTGAAGGAGATACCATGAGACTGTTCCTCAACTACGAGCACTAACCAGACTCCCAGCTGAGAAGTGTGAACTAGAAATTCAGACTGGATTTTTCTGGAGGCTCCCATTGATAGCTCAGGATATCATATCTGCTAGTGGTTTCCAGACATTGCCTACCTGTGACAACTTTGTTTAGAGAAGGGTGGAAGGGCACATGGTATATCAGATTATTTTTTTCACCAAACATTCATGACACTCCAGGGAACTGACTATCAATCAGTCAGACAGAACTTAGAAGGGGAGGAAGTATAAACTCTGGTCTTGGCTTAGAATTTATACTTATACAGACACTCAGTTGGGGAAGAGGGGAGGGTTTCTTGCCATAACAAAGGTGGTAAAGATGGCCTTTACTGGTTAGATTTTGTATGGCAATATTGAAAGAAAGGAGACACCATTGAAATAAGGAGGGGAAGCTCTGCTGAGTTTAAGTTCTAGCCAAACTGTGGTTCTCTCAAGCCTGTTGAGAGATTTTGTTATCTCAGAAAAGAGTCTCAAAGAGAGTATAATCTATGTCTATCTCCCATCTGGGGCACATCGAACAAGCTTTCAGGATGCCAATTAAAAAACTTAGTGGTCACTTTGCTAACATTCACCAGACTCAACTATGGCAGTGTGAGGCTAACAGGTGTTATCAGCAACATAAGGGCAGATGAAGCTTGTTTGTCTACAGCTTTGAACATCCTATGGCCATTTATTCTTCCTACACACTAACTTTGCTGTTGTGCAAAACATTGTGCTCAGTGCAAGGCAGCAGAGAAACATGCACTGAGAAACTATGCAACTTGAGGGGCAGGAAATGACAGGATAAGAACAGAATCATTTCTTAAACATTTGTAGTCCTTGCACTCCTCTCCCATTTGAACTCGGAGAACATCCAGGGTTGTTGACATAAATCCACTGAAGTTAACAGGAGGCCATTGGGAAGGCTGCTGTACTCTCCCCTGACGAAAACAGGGCAGTGGGTTGGGTTAGATTCTGCCTCCACTGAAGTCATTAGCAGTGTTACCATTCTCTCCAGTGGGAGCAGAATTAGAATTAGTTCAAACAGGTGGCTTGAACTGTGGTTTTATCTTTAAATGTTGCTGTTGAGATGTTTTCTCTTTTTTTTTTGACAGGCCTTTTTGATCACTTGGTGTGTGCACGTTCAGATTTCTTGTGTAAACACAGATGCACACTGCATACAAGCATAATATGTACGTGTCTTTGGGGAACATTATGGCTTTGGTGGGTTTAAGTCATATCAAAAAGCACGTTTCTCTACTAAAATATGCAGGGACCTCTGTGCTTGCCAGCTTTCAGTATGGATACTGTTATTAAAGTCTTGAGCTGCAAGATTTGAGCAACCGTAAGGTAGTGCCTGCCAGTACTTAGAGCTAGCTTGCTGAGAAAAAAAAATCAAGCTGCCAAGTGAACCTAGCATTTAGAAAGCCAGAACTTTGCTCAATTACTGTTATTTAAATTATTAGCCTATCAATTTGGGAAAATTAGAGTTAAGAACAAAGCAGCCTATTTTTATTTTCTTCTGAGCTAAACCATTCTCCTGCACATTTCCCTTGTTTTAAAGCATGTTTCTGGGAATTGGGAAGCCAGGTTTCAAACAGGCAATGCAGCAGTTTTCATTTGCAGCTACAGCCCTTGGTGTTTCGGTGATCTGTACGCTCAGATATCTTTCCCCACCTAAAAGTGACCTCCTGCACTGCACTCCCTGCCTCCTACTTGACCGTGTGTGCCCTGTAACCTTACAGAACATGAGGCCCAGCCTCATGACTTATGCAGAATGGAGACCTTCTCTTTGGGTTGTAGCATGTGTAAGAGGAGGTGTTATGTATGTATGTATTTATGTGTATATATTAGGAAAAATTTCTTCACAGAAAGGGTTGTAAAGCACTACAACAGACTGCCCAGGTAAGTGGTGGAGTCACCATCCCTCGAGGTATTTAAAAGATGCAGATATGGCACTTAGGGACATGGTTTAGTGGTGACCTGGCAGTGCTGGGTTAACGGTTGGACTTGATGATCTTAAAGGTCTCTTCCAACCAGAACAATTCTATGTGCTCAGGGTTCCTTGCACAGCAGACAAGTCCTGTTTTAGAAAGATTGGCTGGGGTAGAGTGAGAAGTTTATGGGGTGATGGCCTTTTTCTTGGTTCTCTCTTACTTTTTCCAAGAAGATTACCCTTTCACATTGATTCCCCTAAAAAGCATTGTTTTCATATAGGCCCCAAATTACAAGTTTCAGTATCAGAATTTCACAGAAGACTTTTTAAGCAACTATCAAAATGTTACAATCAAAAGATAAACATTCCTTTGTGTAGAGATAATAATGAAGAGAGAGACAGAGAAAGAGAGCAAGAAAGAAAGAAAGAGAGAAAGAAAATGAGTGTATTGCTCAGATTGGTTACCTTAAGAATAATTTCTAATGTAAAGATACTAGTGAAGACATAGTCTGCATTGCCTAGGATCTGAAAAATAAGCACAATTGGGTTAGTGGTACTGAGCGTGACCCAGGAACAAACAGGCGTGTGTGTTAGCAACAGATAGTGGCAGAAAACTAGTAAGCTTGTGAACAATAATGGTAGAGAAGATGGGCACTTTACCTTCAGAGCAATTTCAATGGTGAAAATGACAGTAAAAAATATATCAAAATAAAAGAGAATCTGTAAAAACAAAAGGGAATAGGAGCAGGGAGGGTAGATCAGTGACTGATCACTTAAATGGGAAAAGTCACAGTTCAAAATCAAATACATATGCCTTTTAACAAGGGAACAAGGAGGACTCTATAGGAAATGGTTTTGTAACGATGTCCTGTTGAATGCAGTGAACATCCTGGCATAGAGGACAAGAAGCACATTGCATGAAATCTTTTCTGAGTTACAATCCCAGGAGGACTCTAGAGACAAAATAACCTTTTGGTTGTTCTTGTAGGATTTTCTTTCTTTCTCCTTTTTAAATTTTTTTTAAACTTTTTTTTTATTTTTCATTTTTAAAATCTGATAAAGAACAAACAATTCAAGGGTTTTCCCAAGCAGACTTCCAAAATGAGAATACAAAGGTGTTTGGTCTCTCAGTGGAAAACATGAGATTCCTTCTTAACTTCCATTCAGGCTTGTCCTGTGCTTCTCGCAAAGGAAGAAAAGCAAACTGCAAATTCATGCTCTAGCTATTTTTTTTCTCTATCCTGATTTGCCCTAGATTAGGATGAACAACAAAGACTCTGCCAATTGAACAGAATCCCAGCTCTTGTATTTCAGCCATAATTTGGTCATTTGCTAACTTAGATGCCTAACTTCAACTTGCATCTTTCTATTGGCATCCTGGATAACAGGCAAGCTGAAAATACTCATCATTCCCATGAACTTAGACCTAGTGATGCAGATATCGGTGGCAAACATAGCAGATCACAGAAAGTGGACCTACAGTGTCACAGAAAGCAACAGCAAATCTGGAAGTGTAGGGTGATTTTCAAAGTAGCAACATCAAGGACAGAAATGTCTCTTGGTGTCAATCAGTTGATATCCCACAAAAGCAAATGGGAACTTACTTATTCACTAATGGGACCAGAATTGAACTCTCTTTGTTTCCAATGTATCCCTATGCTATCTACACTACAAATGGTGAAAAACAAAAGTATCGTGCACTTGTATAACTGTTGTTTTACCATAACCAAGTAATAAACTGGAAGACAAATGTATGGAAGCTGTAGAAAGCTGATAATTTCTGAAATTTAAACATTTACTGCTATAATGGTAATAAACATGCAGCAGTAAACTGCCCTCTCCCATCCCACAGGTGTTTATTGCATCTCAATGCCCATGCCTGAACTCAGATTTATTGGTGGTTAGATTCTTACAACTTAGTAACACCATGGGCAGCAGTGTAGCTACTGCAAACTACAGGGTTATTTTACATTGCATTATTTAAACATGATCTGAATCTGGACTAATTTGCAGACGCTGAATGTTAAATGGAGGAATGTATCACTTACTGCTACTGCCTAACAAAATTCTTCAGGTCACTGCTCAATTTTTGACCTCAAGTTATTTTCACCTTTTCAAGGATGTCTTGGGCTCCATCAATTTTTGCATCTTAGAGAATTAAAAAAGGACCATTTACAGGATGGACAGATCTCAGTTGCATCCTATATTATTTTACACACATTATAGATGGAAACATCCCCTTGCACTGCTGCCTTGTAGGTCCTGACATTTGTTTATTATATCGATAGAATAATTTTATAATCAAAAGCCCAGATTCATGGGTATTCTCAGGCTGCTTTGCGTGACTTCACCAACATAAAGCAGCCATAAAACTGATTCAAGCAGATGATTAAGTTGTACCTGCAGCTGCTTTACATCACCAGAGCACAGCAAAGCAGTTAGAGCTACTGGTGAATCTGTCCCCAAAGCTTCAGCTAAGTAAAAATGGTCCCTTACAGATGAAATCACGCCTAATGAAAATCATCACTGCTCTACCTGTGCAGGCTGTACCATTTATCAGCAGGCATATTGATTATTATCTAAATATAAATTTACTCTAGAATATATTACAATGAATGAGCACCTTGCCAAGGTGCAAAAAGGGAAATAACGTAAGCGCACAAAGTCTTAGGGCTTGCTTGGGCTTTAAAGACTCCTTCATCAAACTGGAGATGTACTTCCAAAAACTTGCTGCCTGAACCCTTGTGTGACACAAAAAAGATGCAGCCATTAGCTCACCCCAGGACAGAAGCAGTGTCCAAGGCTCTTCACTAGCCCTGCCTGTCTTCCTACTCTGGGACAGTTTGTCTCAGCAGCAGCACTAGAGTCTGTGTGAGTCCTTAGACACAGCTCAATGCCTAATTATGTGGTCCCAGAGTGAATGCAGAGGCAGTAAGTTTGCTTTCAGCTTGCTTGCTTTCCCTCCCAGGCCACTGTGTGGGCACAGGGCAGGACACAATCTTACTGTTCTACTGTCAAAGTGTAAAGGCAGATGATATTTGCAACCCAAACATCTTGTCAGTGTCCCCGTGTATGATACAGTTTATGCACCTGCAAAAGTTAAACACAGATCTTCATGTAACATCAATGGCTTCAAACACACACACCTTCAGCTCTTTTATTCAGGACAACCAGCTCTGATTACCACTTTTTCTCATTTAAATCTCTCTGCCACAGATTCTGCAGCAGCTTCCATAGCATGTCAGAGGCCCATATGCCAGCTGACATCATGCTGCAGTGCTAATGCATATTGACATGTATTTATCCCTCCATGGTGGGCACACTCAGCTGTGCACACTTGGGTCATTGGTGGCACAGGTTGGACTGTATTATTTAGTACCCTCCTTCAGGACAAAATGCAAAGCAGGTCTGAGATAAGCTCAGGAAAGAACCTCCGTTAACACATTCTTTGCATGCACATATTTAAATGGGTGCTCTGGCCAGGATATTTCAGGGAGGTAGAACACTGAGCGTTAAATTAAGGTTTTATTAAACAACAACAACAAAAAATGTCTAAGGACAGCAAGCTCTTCCAGCATAAAGGCACCAAAATATCACTGCAGACAGCAGAGATCAGAAGTCTCACATATGACTGCTGACTCTTCTGATACCTGCAATGACCCCAGAATAATGGAAACAACCATTGACAAAGTTAAGGGAGCACTGAACGTTTCAAGAGGCTAAAAAGAATGGTCAGGAAAGAAGGTGAGAATGTACCTCAGTGCTGAATGCCTTCCTCTCCTTCTCCTGGGCTGGTGAGGAGAGGAGCACAGCATATTTTTTTGAGGATTATCTGAAATTTAATGATAGCCTTGCAGCTTGCATTCAAATAGGCTGATTCTAACCTGGATGAAACCAAGTGACTGCATCAAACTCAGGAATGTTACTCCTGATTTACACCAGTGTGAACAAAGTGCAAAACAGAGCCTGGGCTTTTTAGTTCAAAAGAAAGCATGTGGCAGGAGAGCAAACGTTCCAAAGGGAACCTGCAAATACCCTAAATTAGCATTATCTGTATTCCAATCAGTGTTCCTATAGCCCACTTCTAATGCCTTAATCACAGGGAACAGTAATTTTGCTTCAGCCTCCTGTGCCTCCTGCCCCTACACACACGCTTCTGAAAGGAACTAGAGGCCAAATTCTGCACTGACTCATGTTCCCTGAAATGATTTCACTCACAGCCCACAAAAGGAACAAATCAAGAAAGAGAGTCACTCCCAAAGCCTCTGGTGCAGTCTTTTCTGCTTTTCCTGGCTTCAACTCACGATCTGCGTGTACCACACTTTTTAATACACAGTGAGGGAAGGAGGGTGGGAAGCATACTTGGTTCCTAAAGGAGAGGTGTCGGACAGGGTCCTCAGCTGCCAGGGAGATGCTGCTGAGCAAGATGAAAAATAGGATCAGGTTGGTGAAAATGTTATCGTTAACGATTCGATGGCAGTGGACACGAAACCTGCAAGAGAAAGGAGAGGCACAACTTTATCCCTCAGAGAACAGCAAGACCTGGGAAAACTTTCCCCCCTCCTCTTTTGCCAGCAGGACTGGCCCTGGAGGTTTGCTCTGCAGAGTAGCTTCCCTCTGCCCTAGCAGCAGGAGAATGGTGGGCTCAGGCAGCTGTGCTTGGCAGCCTTGGCTCTCCATGTGCATTGCAATAAGCTGCCTGCAGGACGCGAGCCCTGTGTGTTTGAATGGAGAACAGTCACTCCCTCCTGACAGAGCCTTTTGTGATCTAGATGCGGTCTGAAACCTGCCAACTCAAAATCATATCCCTTGCTTCCATTCACAGAACTATTCCCCTTTCATTTAGGGGTAAAGCAGCAGAAATGGGCTTTGGGGTGGCCAGTGTCTTCCTGAGCTGGGGCTGGAGTATCACTGAGCAGTAGCTATGGGGGAGCTACTTTGCTAAGAGGGCCAAAGGGATATAGGGCAGGCTGGCACATGACATCTTGTCATGCAGGGTGTCTGCTAAACACCATCCCAATATAAAGATCTTGGTGCTCCTAGTGGGAAACAAGTAGGTAAAGAAGTAGCAGCCTCCCATCAAACACCAGCATGCTTACTGGAGACCATCACAGCACCTTCCATATGTTGGTATCAGGGTATGAGGAGTTAAACCTCGTAATGGCCCTATGCATAATTCTAGAGGCACTTAATTAATCTAGTTAGCTTTACTTTTGGCTGTTAAGTCTCCAAGCCCCTATTATAGCAATTTTACAGATGATTGCAGAAGTTAATTTACTTCTTCAACAAGAGACAGTGGGTGGGTGGCAAAGCTGGCATTAGAGTCCACGAGTACCAACCATCATCAGGCCATCCCTATTGCACAAGCCCAAGGAGGAGTGGCAAAAGTAACTTTCCCTGCTGTGCAAAGACTAGCTCTGAATTCAGCTGTGCTTTTACAGTCCTGCCTTACTTTGGGACTGTGTTTGGAGGCCAAGTCCCCAAGGAAGATGTTGGGATACATGGTACTGAACAGACCACTGGGCAGGGAGCTCATTTCTGCACCCTTGGAAAGAGATATTCCCTTGTGTGACAGCCCAGCCCTCTGCTCACATTGCTGGTCTCCCACATCTATGTTGGAAAGACAGGTGAGGCAATGCAAAGCCACATTGCAGAAGCCCAAGGAAAGAGTGTGAGAAGCGTTATTCTCCTCCCCTCAGAGCTCTGGGCTCTCATCATCCTCCTCCCTTTTCTTCTACGCTCATTCTTGATGTGTAGGAATGAGAAGTGACATAGGAACTCCCTACTGGGAGTGGATTTTGAGCAGTCCTTAGGATAGGAAGCTCCTACCTCATGCTTGACTGATTGCATGATAGCTTGCTTGCAATTTGGACCTGAATATGTTGCGGAATTCCAATTACTGACTTGTCTGCAAGTCCCTTATTTCCAGAGCTCTCCTGATTGAGTCTTCAATCAGCCTGGCGGGTGCCATGAGCTCCCACTGAGTATTGTCAGGGGCCTCCCGACAATTGTGCCTTCATGAGGATTTCATGACAGGGCCTTTAAAGGAGAGACTGGCCAAAGGAGGTCTCTGGTGTGAACTGCTGGAAGGGAGCTCTGCACCACATAACCTTTGGGGCCCAGTCTGAAAGGGTTACCTGCTATCCGCCTCCTTGTTCCAGCTAAGTAGTCTCCTAAATACCTGTTGTTAGGACTGAAGATGAAAAAAGCACTGGCATCAGGCATGGGCACAGCCTTTTCCTTGAGGTGCAGCTCAGACATCGGGCGAGGTCGAGGGCCAACAGGCATCTCAGGTTCTTCCTCATCTTCCTCTGCTGCAAGAAGCATTTTTGCTTTTTTTAATGCAAAATACAACCTGTTATGGGATGCTGGGGCATTTGTCTCTGTCATAATGAGCTAAAAACTAAGAGTCATTGAAACAGGATGATGAAAGGTTGAGGTTCCTTGTCCACTTCCTTTCCCCAAGGCAACATCTGCTCCCAGTGCTCACCTTGGCAGACATTGATCTAGTCTCTCTGTAAAACCATTAATGCTGCTAAACCCACAGTATCCTCACAACAGTCTCCTCAGATGTTTCGCTGTCCCTTCTGCAAAAAAATGACTGACTTGAACAATTCTTGCTATGGTCTGAATCCACTATCTGTTCTCTTATTTTTCATGGACATGGAAAATAGGGAATTCCCTCCCTCTTGCAGAAGGCTTTTACATACTTGAGTACCATTATTATGCCTCTGTGAGGATTTCTCATTCCTACAGCAAACCAACAACAGTCTTTCCTGAGGTGCTGTTTTCCCCAGGTCTCCGATCACTCTTTCTACTTTCCTCCAGATTATCTGCAGGATCAACCTAAAGTTGAGGGTTTACTGGTGCAGAGGAGAGCTGGATTACTACTTATGTCTTATAATACTATCTTCCTCTTTAAATGTCCTTTGTGTGCACTTATTTTCATTACACTCCGGCATTAATTTGCCATCAGTTTCTGATTTGCACAAAGCACAGATTATCTACCACATAACGGCTGCCTAGTCTGTCACTCCCCCACTCTGCATTTGTGCTGCTGACTGTCCCAAGAGTGGCCCTTTGACATCATCCTTATTGAACTGCATCTTATTTCCTTCAGACATTCCTCCAGTTTATCAAGATCTGTTTTTCTATTCCTTGTAAGGCTCTTCATGGAGCCACTGCCACATCTGGGATCGTGTCTGGATGAGAGCATGCGTGCCCCAGAGCAAATGTGGAACACGGGCACTTTGACTGAAACCAATCAGAAGTTCTTAAACTTGTCACCTTTCATAATTCAGTGGGGGGAAGATTGAAAGGGCAGGATAAAGGCTGAGACTCTCACACCTGATGCTTATGGAGCAGATCTCCAGGCACTGTGGAGAACAATGAGCACCCTCAAGGAAAAAAATGCAGTATATGAAAGAGAACTTTCCACCTTTGAGGATTTATCCTACCTGCTGAAGCCAGATGCTGTTTTGCAAATGACACGATAGGATTTTGCTATTTTAAAGACCTCAATCCTCTCATTTAATCAACAAGAAAGAAAAAAATATTTCAAGAAAGGAGCCTGACAGGTTGAATGCAACTGATTCATCTTGCAGCCAATGCAAAGGAGGATGCTGTAGGTAAAAGGTTTATCTTAAGTCCATAAAGTGAGATAAATTCCAGGAAGAGACTGTTCCTTTAGGGTCAGGTACTGTACTTAATCTGGTAATGGACACATCAGAAAGAACAGATGAATCAGCACATATCCTAGATGTTGGAGGCAGGAGAAAAAAGTGGCCTTTTCAATGCATGTCCCTATTACATGCAAATAGGATTCTTTCTTGACACTTCCAGTAGCAAGAGTTCAGCTGAAATTCACTTGATAGATTTTTGTATAGATGTTTGAGCTGGTACACAGCCTTTGTTTTTTTTAAGGTGGTCTATTTTTTAAACAGCTCAATTTTATGTTGCAATATACTTTATGTTACTGGCTTTATTAGCTGAAGAAGCATTCTTTCAGAAATAGTTTTGTGTATAGCACTTGTAAAATTGATGTTACTGCTCATATTTATATAGTATAACAATACTGTGCATTTGCACCTTTTATCTGCAGGATTCAGAGTGGGCTGACAATGATCGAGGTAAGCAAATTCTTTTTATTCTTTAACAGTTCATAATACCAATGCTTATGTTCGTGTGGCATATTTGGGACTCTTACTTAAGAAGCTTAGTATTCTGAGTCCTTGTTCTGTGCCTTTATTGTTAGATCATTCTTTTTCTTTTACTCAGAAAAAAACCCTGTGGGGTTTTACCTACTTCTCCTGATTCTCCTTCCCATCCTATCAGGGGGTGGGGGAGAAGAGGGAGCAAGAAGCTCTGTGGTGCCTGCCTGGGCCTAAACTATGACAAAAGCTTAAAAAAACCACTTTTAAATGGGTATGGAACAATGCCCCAGGAAAATGGACTCTTAGCAGAAGGATCAGCCCCATGAAGACCAGAAAGAACACTGTTTCTCTCCTATTTTTCTTGTGTCTACCATACATCAAGTAATATATTAATGGTTCTGGCAGTCACATAGCTTCGGGCTGGAAAACACATTCAGTTCCTCAGTCACAGATAAAGAATAATGTTCTAAGTATTTTTCATTTAAAGTAGAGTCTAGGGCACAGAAGGAAACACTGACGCCCAAATATGCAAAGAATAACAAGATTACAGCCTCAGCTCAGGTCACTACCAAAGCTATCTACCTGCATGTAGAAACAGTATGTCACACGGTTGCCAGCATTCATAGAAGCAAAGGTCAATGTGGTAATTCACAGATGGGCTAGGCAGCACATCAGCTGCAATCCAGCAAGTGTTCTTTCACTGTTTTCTATACCTAAAGTATATTTACATTTAAAAAAGTGACTCTTCTAGTCAAACTTGCCATGAAATCATAAAGAAACATGACTCAGGGCTGCCAAGTTCAGATCTAGGTTTGAACTCTCCTAAAATTCAAAGAAATTCAAGTCTGGGACTGTCATCTTGAAATATGCTTCGTTAGAATATTGATGTCTTTTGGTTGTGGAGCCATAAGCACAGAGAGACTACAGTGCAGCATCAGTGAGAAATTCGATGATGAGTAATTTTTTATTATTATTTTTTTTTTACTGTAGAGAGACCAGAACTTCTGTGTAAGGACATTGCTTTGCTTTGAGCTCCCATGAATCATCCCAAGCTTTTACCTTCATCTGACATTCTGAATTCTTTGTCTGTTTCTGTACTAGACTGCAAGACTAGCTCCCTGTCTTCCTACAATAAACATATCATCATAATAATCCTTCTAGTGTACACAATTCTCTGGAAGAACTAGCCTCTCCTTCCAGCAAATAGGGTAGGTGATCTGATGAGCTGCAAGTACACAGAGTATTCTGGGAGATAAGGGAAACACCATGTGGCAAATGGAGTCAGAAAAGGTTATTGAGAAAACCAGTTGAGGCAGCAGAAACAAATAGGAATTTGAGCAAGGTAAGTGAAAGAATCAAGGGAAAACAAATGAAGTGACTGTCTCAAATTGGTTTTGAACACTTGGTTAGGGTGAAAGATGATTTCAGAGGATGGAAGGAGACACAGCTATGGAAAGGTCACAGGCATTAACAGCGTAGATTATAAACAGAAAACAGAACCACCTGACTGCATCTAAGAAGCAATAGGATGCTTCACTCAAAGTACAACTGAAATGGATCCACATGCAAGTGGGCAATAAAAGGTGTGTTCCCAGATGGGCCATTGGGATTGGGAAATTCTTGTTGCTAATGCTGAGGAAAGCCTTGGAGCCTTGTTCCCCAGAACTGACTACACAAGGCAGATGTGACATGCCACATCAGCTCTGAGAGGACCCTGGTGTTTCTGAGCTTTATACAGCAGAATGGATTTCACAAAGAATTGATAAAACAATTCAGGGAATAGGCCTGTTTACAAATGGCATTGTACAATGACAAATAACCAAGATGCTGTCCATTTGCATTTCTAACAGTTTAGGAGACAGGAGAAAACCTGACCATCCATTCAAATTTTAGGTTCTGTTCAAAAGTATACCAAGCCAGGGATTGGCACCCCAAGACAGGAGTCAAAAATGATTTTACGTATTCTTCCGTACTTTAATCCTATGCATGGGTGCAGATAAAATGTCTGTGACACAAACTGTAGTTGTAGTCTTTGTCATACAGTTCACATGCTGGACTATTTCTAAGCTATCCACAGAAGGTAACTACAACTCAATTCTATTACCAGTAGGCTTAAATTTGATATATAGGTGACCATACCTTCACTTGAAAAAAAAGTAATGGTTTGCAAATCCAAGTCAGCTAAGAAGCAGAAACAGAACTGTATCAAGCTGTTTTAATTTGTGCTTCTGACTGAAAACTCCCACAAACCCCTTAGCAACTGGGGCTGTATGTCCAGTAAGTGCATGTGTATATAGAGGTGCTGAGAAGATTAACACCAGAGTGATCTGCCCTAGGTAATGTTAAAGCAACTTTGCATGGTGTTGGAACCACACTCTATTCCTGATAAATGGGCTATAAATATGGATGAATACAAGTGTAGCAAATGTGGGGATTTTTTTGTACTGAAAATGAAACGCAATGAACCGTTTTCCTTTGTACTTGTCTGAAATCCTCATCCATCTATTTAAAATGAACTATTGTGTCTTTTTTTTTTTTTTTATCCTATCACATCAGGCTATTATCAGATGTTTATTAGGAATCACAGAATAGCAGAGAATGTGTTTTACTACCTATTACAACCTGTTACTCTGGCATAACAGCCTAGCTTGCTGTGAGACAGAAATACAGCTCATTCAAATGTGCTTTGTGAGAAACGTTGAGATGTTTAGGACCATGAGAGTCTTCTGCTATCTTTGAGGCTGGAGATCTGCTACACTCCATCCACTTCAGCCCCTCTTATCCTAAGCAGAGCACTCAAAATGAGATACGATAACTCAGCTGAGATCTTAGCCATGGTGAACAGAACAAAACAGTTGCTTTGCCCTGATTAGCTTTCACTGGCCAGTTAGAAGAAACCCATAACTGGACTAAAGGGTCATGTTTTCACCATTCATAAATCTCAGTACTTGCTTGCCTTTGGAAAGACAGCAAAATGATGTTGGCACCTGTTGAGCTTGTGATCACAAGGTTCAGATTCTTTTTTCAAGGACCATTGCCTAACTAGCTGTCACCTGAGATCCTTTATTTGTGAGTTGTTTATTCCTGTCTATGCGTACTGCTTGGCACTTTCAATTTTATTTAGACCATTTATCCAGTTCCTCAAGAGCTCTTTGAATTCTAATGCTGCCCTCCAGCATGCTTCCTGTCCTTCCCAGCTTCATGCCATCTGCAAATATAATAAGCATATTTCTTGTTCCATCATTCAGGTCATTAACAATGAACTCAAATGAACTCAAGGCAGGCTCTTGGTTTGTAGAACCTTGCTTGGGTCATCACTCTCTCCACATAAACAGTCTGACCAACTTTTCTCCCAGTCATCTAGATCATGATTTTCTAGCTGGCTTACGAGAATGTTATCAGAGACAGAAGCCTTAGCAAAGCTAAAGAGTATGACCATCTACTTCTTTTCTCCTGTCTACAAGTCTTGTCAGCCCCTTTTAGAAAAAAATAAAAGTAGTTTGACATTATTTTCTTGGCAAATCTATGTTGGCTGCTAGTCATCTCCTTATCTTGCAGTCATATCGTTTGTTTAATCATTTGTTCCAGTACTTTTCCAAGAATGGAAGTTGAACTGACTAGCTTATAATTCTGCTCCAACCACACTCCCCATTCAGGATCTCTTGAAGAAAAACTGCTCAGAGTTCTGAGATTTCTTCAACCAATCTTTTAAGTATCTGAGGATGAATTTAATTAGGTTCATCTGACTTGAAAACTAGTCTAACTAACACTCTAACTTGTTTTTTCCAACTCTAGGCTGAGATCTTATGCCTTCAGAATTATATTAATAAGTCACACTGTCTTTTTGATTAGAAAAAAGTGTGAAAGTGCATTCAGCACTTTGCCTTTCATAAGTATCTGGTGTGAGTCTCACCTGAAAAAATAGACTGAAAACTATGACATATGTATATTTTCATATACAGAGATTTGTATGTGATTTGATTTTCCATAAAGCTCTGTATCTGGAAATACAGAGCTTTACAGAGAAGGAAATCAAATATGACTAATCTGTATAGGGACTGCAAAGGACCAAGTCCAGTGCAAACACAGGTAAGCACATCATCCTGTCGCATCATGAAAGTATTACATGTCCAGCATACCAATTTGGCTTTACATGCATTAGCAACCAGAGCTTCTCTTTGTTAAATGGGGGATAAGGGAAAGAAGAGATATACCTGGTGCTTCTGTTGGGGGATATGGGCTCTTTTCTTCATTTTCATTGGGCTGATAATCATCCACATTGATCTGACAGAAACAGAAAGAGAACAAGAAAAGCTTTTATCAGACAAGGCAGAGTTTTCATTCCCTCAGAAATCCAAGCTGTTCATGTCATCACTGCATAGAGTGCTGGCTAGCAGCAGACCTTACCTTGGTAGCAGGTGGGGATTCTCCATCAGCAGTGATCGATTTCAGCTCAATTTTCTCCTCCTTTGCCTCCTCCTCCACAGCTGTTTTTTCTATGTCCTGTTTCTTTTCAGGACTAGCAGTCCTATCAGTTTTACAAGATAAAAGGCAAAGAATTACAAAGGTGAAAAACTGTTTCCCTTTCAGGATCTTCGTGTAGACACCATGAGAACAATCAGCTGGCTGGCACCTCTATTCTGAGTCCAGCTTACATACCAGAAGCTCCACCTTGTCATCATCTGCAGGCAAGGCAGAGACTCTACTCTGATTCTATGTAGCATACTTGTATTTTATAGCTTTCTCAATGGCCTGTGCATGTGTAAACACATGTGGGGGAAGTACATGCCTGTGTGTTTGTACATGTGCATACTCCAGGTCTGTCAGCAGAGATCTCATTGTTCACCCAATGACAAAGGCATGAACCATTTTCAAGCCATACCTTGTGGACTTCCACTAGGTTGCCTACAAAGTTATGTCCCTCACTGCACTTCCAGAGCCAGGGAAACGTGCTGACTAGCATGCAGGACACAGCAGAAAGATCTGCACAAGAGATCTCCTCCAAGCAGCCTGGAAGACAGTGAATAGAAATAACCAGCAAGGAAAGGCTTCCCCGCTGCTGGCAGCTGGGATTGAAAGAAAAGCTCTACATCCAGCTCATGCCTCCTAAGAGTCTGCAGAGACACGAAAAGAACTGGCAAGAGAAGGACAGCATGTGGCATCTAAAGAGAAGGAAACTGCTGAATCTTGTCCTGGGAACAACAGCCTGAAAATATGCCCTGTGGTCCAAAGCAATCAGAAGGAAATAGGGAAATTCAAATGGGATTGTAACGCTGATGCCATTTCATTCATTGTCTGCTCAATCAGTCACCCAGACTTTCTTTCCTCTGCTCACATCATTGAGACTGCTGGGACTCTCAGCTCATGACAGGTTTTCATCCTTTAGTTTGTATTCTTTTACAGGAAAATTTACATTGCACCATTCCATATATAATTAAATTAATCACGTATACATGATCTATACACGCCCACAGGTAATAGAGAAGTTATACATATATCTTGCACATACACACGTACTTACTTGCCCATATAGATGTGCATCATGTGTGCAATTATACTTACGGAAATGCATGCATATGAGTGTAGATAGATGTATGCAAATGAATTTACCTAGCTAGCTTTTTCCTTTCTTTTTCCTCTTCCTCCTCTTTCTGTGCAGATGTTAAACTCTCAGCATCAGCAAGGTTGTCCACAGCAATGGCCAAAAATACATTCAGCAGGATATCTGTTCATGTGCTACTTAAAGAAAATGGGCTTTGAAAACTGCAGAATAGCATTGTACCAAAGTTTTCTTAATTGAAAATTTTTAGCAACCTGTCATCAGATCTCTTGGATTTTCCAAGCCTCCATTTCACACAAATGTTCAGGATGTGCATATCCAGCATGCACAAACCTACATCTTCCATCCAAATGGCTAACACACTGTGAGGGGTTTCCACAGTTTCACAACAGAGTGATATGAAACATCCAGACTTATATTTTAGTTTCCAGTTTCCTAAAAGAGTCTCACTTTGTGCAACAAACCCCACTGAAGATAAGGGGAAAACTGAAAGCTTTGCATTTTTGACAGCTTAGGTCACTTTTATTAAAGCAAAGCGCCCTTATATTCAAGAACCTTATACCCTAAGACACCTGGGCTTTCCAGTTTTTGGCCTATGTACTTGAGTTGAACAACTTCATTATAGGTATTGCCACAGACACGAGTGGATTTTATGGACAGCAAGTATAGCACTCTCAGCATTTCTGAGGGAAACAAAAGGAAATTCGTTCAGTCTGGGCATTGAAGGGTTGTGCTGACAACTCTACCATCTCCTAGCAGAGAGCCCATGCACAGCCAATCATGCCCATGTAGCTGAAGGGCAAGAAATCACAACTGTTTTCTTGTCTTGCCGGTCTGTGTTCAGATCTCATGTTAAAAATCTGAACATCAGCTTCTTTTATAAATACCTTGAGGTTGGGTCTTATTACATCATGAAACCTTCTAAGTAAACCCCTGTTCAAGGCTTAGTCTGGAACTAAAGCCACCTCTCTCCCTGGGCTCCAAGGTCTAACAGCTCCGAAGTCAGCCAGAACGTAGAGTTGGCTCACATTTTCCTCTGTAGTTCACAAGGAGATCCAAACTGTAGCTTTTTCATGCTGCCAGGCAGACTGCCTACTTCGACCTTCAGACATGTGAAATTGCACCATCTCACTTTGAAGAGAGGGCACGCAGGTCGACTGAAATGTCAAAGAACAACGTTTGAGAGATCTGAATTATGAGGAAAGGCCAGAAGATCTGGGCTGAGACTAAAAGGTGGCTTAGTAGAAGAATCTGTACTAAAAAAAAAATGTCACCTCTCACACAGGAAGGCCATTTATTAGGAAGTAGAAACTAAACATGAACACATTTGCAGAAAACTGAGATATGGAACAGAACCATAGCTCCATGTTAAATGCAAATTCCCCTGAAAAGACACTCGCAGCCTAATCGTGCAACGTGCTTTGTACCTCCTGGGATATGTACAATGCCCTCACTTCACCTTGAAGCCAGAGAGAACTGAAGTTACTTTACACCAACACAGGCCTGGAAGATAACAGAGCACAGAGTTTTCTCTTTGAAGAACACACAGATTGCAGTAACTGAAACGGAACACGGCTGCTGTTAGCTTACACATGAATTAATATATGATCTCACATAAATCAATTATTGCCAAACATATGTCACTCCTATTACAGCATTTGTATATAGCATATTGGAGATTATATGTATTTTTATTCCACATAAGGCTTGGATGAACACATAGACTATATAACTGAAAAGGCAATTAAAGCAAAAATATGTGGTAAGCACAGTAGGTACATACAGAGATTAGTTTCTGGAGAAGGCAGGAAAGAAAAACTTATGAGAGAATTAAGGGGAATGAAAAATAAAAGCACTACATTTGTAAAGATACTAAATAAGAGCTAGCACACGGAACTGGCATGTAGCTGGCTCTTACAACTGTTTATATGCCTTAGCACTAGCTAAAATTAAACTAACTTTTGGCAGTGCAAAGCCAAAATTCAGACCTAGGGAAAAGGTAAAAATGTGAGGTATTTATTATTTTTTGACATAACAAAGTAGTAAAGGGTGGCTTTAAATTCAGCCCCACTTGGAGAAAAGGGTAGCATCAAAGGATACAGTTTCCACAGATGAAGAGGATGATGAAGTAAATACAGACCAACATTCCTGGAAAAGAGGGGCCGCCATAAGCCATGATCCCATCATACATCACCGAATTCCAGTCCTCCCCAGTCAGGATCTAAATGACACATTCCCACCAATAAGGGATACAGTGTTAGACCACACAGAGAACTTGAAAACCCCATTAACACAAAGATATTTGCTATCCTACAGAACACTCCCTCCCCCAGGATGGGTGGACACGCTGGCTGTGTCCATCTAGAAAGTTAAAAAAACCCAACCAAACAGAACGAGGAGAATGCAAAGAGAACCTGTGCTCAAAGTGTGAAAAAACCCAACCCAGATGTCCCTTTGAAGATGATGGATGAAGACAAACAGCTTTCCCAGACAGCTCTGTTCAAGTCTACCCACCTCTCCCTGGCATTTCCCCCTCCCATGTTTGTTGTTTCAGACAAGCTGCACAACCTATGGCACCGAAGACAGCCCTCAGCAGAGCCCTCCCTGCCACTTCACCTTGCACATGAAATCCTGACCCTGATGCTCTGCAATGATTCACTCCCAAAACTGCAGTCAGCTTAAAGGCCATTTGATTACTTCTCTGGTGCTGTGAGCAGGCATTTGTTCCCCAGTACTGCGGGAGGGGAAAGGTCAGCTGCAGGGTTGGGCTTTGGCATGCAGGTGCTGGCCTGGGACATGGCAGTGGCCATTGTCTCGTCCTACCCTGCTAAGACCTGGTAGCCTTGACACACACAGTGGACTTTAGCCCTGGATCCCCACTTTGAGAGGAAATACTCCTGTGCTGGTCACGCAGCGTGGCACCTTGCTCCTGGAGCTGTTAGCCTGTTGTCCAGCCTCAGAGACTGTCAGGCAGCAGGGGAAGGGTGCAGGACCTGCTCTCTGTCTGGCTGCCTGTAAACACAATATGCTGGCCCCACTGGGACCACTCTGATCCTTACCTGAAACACGGTAAGGAGGGACTGGGGGAAGTTGTCGAAGGTACTCCTCCTGGTCTGCATCTCATCAAAATTAAACTTGCCCCCAAAGAGCTGCATCCCCAGGAGTGAGAAGATGATAATGAAGAGGAAGAGAAGCAGCAACAGGGAGGCAATGGAGCGGACTGAATTCAAAAGTGAAGCCACAAGGTTACTCAGGGAGTTCCAGTATCTGGGAGAGAAAATAGAGGCAGTTAAAATTCCTTCGATCCAAGACAGGTGCTCATGGACTGCACAGGATATTGGTTCAGGCTGCCTTCTGTGTATAAGCAGGCATTTCCAAACACCCTGTTAAGCAGTGAATCATGGATGTGCTTCCCTAAGATAATGAGACCTACTGCAGCTAATGAGTAATTTTACTACGACACGTGTACATACACGATTCCCTCCACCCCCCACCCCATACGCACACCCAGAAGATTATTGCAGCACTCTCCATCTCTCCATCTAAGGCTCTGAAAGTCTTATATCAATATACAGTGATTAGTTCTTGCTGCTTCAGTGACTTACATTCTAACCAACCTCATTACAACACTCACAGATGTTATGGCAGCCAGAATACCTCACTCCAGAGAATGGCCTGTAATAACTAACAAGAGCAGATGGGGAAACAGTTTGGATGAAAATATGAACTTGTCCAAAATCTGGTGTATGTGCTTGGGCACAGACAGACAGCATTCTGGGATTGAGAGGAATGAGAAAGACATTAAAGGTCCTTTTACATGGACTATAAAAGAGACTCCAGATCTACATCCATAAAGTCCAGAGTTTCCTTTGTTCTGGAAGAGCACACGATCACTGCTTTTTGGGCATCAAACCCATTAGACTTCCTCAAACAGGCTGCAGAACATTTTAGAAAGTCTTCGTTCGAGAGAGGATGTCTAAGACCTGTTCTTCCAATGTATTCAGGCTTGGGCCAAGATCAGAGTGATGTACGATGCAGAGAAAGGATCCTCTTGCCCTTGAGATCCCAGTTTAGGGTTCAAAGAGATGCCATTAGCGTGCTCTGCTGCAGCATGTCAGTTTGCTTATATTCTTTGCCAACATGCTGAGTAGCCATATATTGTAAAAAGCCTTTAGAAAAAATTGCTAAAGAATCCACCACATCATCCATGAAGCAACTTCCACGTCAGTCTCACATCTGCTCAACCACTCCCAGTGGTCAAGATCACTTCTCTTTTATGCAGTTTTGAGTCTGACAGAGTTTTCAGTCTGGGCTGAAGATTAAATAGTATCTTCCAGTCACCTCATTTTGAATGCACATTACTAGAGCCCCAACAGCTTTCACAGGCCAGCAAGCCAGTAATATTTGTCTGTGATCTGTAAGTCTTTCTTCTAGCACTGTCTCTTGTGGCCTACCACTATGCTTTGAGATTCCACCATGGCCAACATCCTCCACTCGCTTCTCCCAAAGCCCATAACATTGAAGTTTTCTTTCCTTAGGGGATTCTGAATTTCTAGCCATATTTTCCTCAGAGACAAAAGTTCCACTTGAGAAGGATGGCAGACATGTCTAGTTCTCTCGCTCCGAGAAAGCATCATCCTTCAACATACAAATTTTTTCTGAAGCTAGTGTAGTCAGTAGAGACAAAAGTTCTTAAAATCTCTGTTATATTATTATTTTTTAAATGTCAATGTAAAAAAAAAAAGAGTTTTCATGTCCCATGGAAGACAAGAATGTTTGAGCAGCCCAATCACTTTATGAAGGTTAGTAATCTGATCTGCAGAGGGACACTGCCACGTCCTCTGAAGTTCAGCAACTGGTTCATCTCCAAGGGCTGAGCTTCAAAGAGAACTGTGATGTTTTCCCTCCAGCCCAGCTTCAGGACTTCAGAGAAAACTAGAATGCTTTAAACTTTAACTGCAATTAAAGAGATGAGCAATGAAAAAAAAACCCCACAGAGCAAAGGTAAGGGCATGGAAGCTGTGGGCTCCATGCCACCAAATATCTGCACTGAACGTGCAGTGTAACAGCTCACTGTGTTTGCGTTGATGTTTACAGCTCACATACTTTCACACTTTGGGAGGAAGGGAAAGTGACACAGTAAAAAGGAAAAATTCATTTCTGATGAAACTCGACTGGCTTTAGCATCCTTAAACCAGAAATTGACAGGGTCCAGAATATCTCTCCAAGTTCTCCAATGTCAGCCAGGACACACATTTTTATAGGTCTTTCTAACAGTGCCCATAAGAGGCACACAGCAAAGCTGTTACCCATCTGAATAGTCTCAGTGACTCACTTGAAGCTTAAATGCCTTGCTATCTCAGAGTGCAACTGCACAGACTTTTATCAGCTCTGCATTTCTTACAAATGGCTCAATATCTGAGATCCAGTTTCTTATGTAACTTAAGGCAATTAACTGAGATGACCTGGTGATAAGGTTAGTGCTGTTTTATCTGTGTACTGAGTGCTGGCTAGAAATACAGCACCATTAGAAAAGTAAACAAACCAATTGGTGGGGGGGAAGGGGCAGAGAGAAAAAAGAAAAAGGAAAGGATAAGAAAAGCTTGACTCGACTAGGATGTGAAAATAACAATTGTCTTATCTTAGTGTCCTAGAAGCCTGACCTGAGGTTACTGTCTGTCACATTAGGTGGTTGCAGAACTAACATGAACACCCACTCAAAGTGAGATCTGGGGTTACTCAATGAAACGCAAGGCTTTTAAATTAGGAATGGTTGAAGCCCAGACAAAGTCTCTCACTACTTCGTCCTCTTCAGTTAATATACTTCAAAGGAAAAACAGTTACAATAAATCTCATGGCACTGCTGGAATCAGAGGTTTTGGACCAGGCAGCATTTAATGGGAGGTAAGAGAGACAGCAGTGCTGCTGCCTCAGACTTACAGGGAAACGAATGTGCTTCTTAACATCTCCCACTTGCAGATCTCAGACCCTTGAGGTTGCCAATGAATGAGGCACTGCAAAACCCCGGTGAGTAGGCTGTGATTATGATCCCTGTCTCAAAATGGAGGAACGATGCAGAGAAGTTAAATGGTTTGTTCAACAGCTCACTCAAAAATCAATTGCAGAACTGGATTAGAACTTAATGTTTTCTTTTATTCTCTTCCCTCTCCTCTCCATTGCCTTCCACTATGTCTTTATGATACTGGAAATCACGGGTGCAGAGCTTAAAACAGTAGCAACAGCTGGCAGTCTCATCGTAGGAAAACTTCCCACACTGTTCATCCAATATAAAACCAATTTGAAAGCAGGTACAAAAAAAGACATGCCCCATCTCTCCTCCCTGTAGTTAACAGTGACGTATCTAGTGGCAGAATTAGGCATAAATTATCAAACTTCAGTATCCTGTTGCAAATAAACTGATTTATTTTTTTAGGTATAAATGACTAAATATAAAGATTTATAAAGCAGTAAAGGACTATTTATAAAGAGAAGATAATTTATCTTATTTTAGCAAAGGGAGATTTTCTGCACAGCCCTGTAAAAATTAGGGAAAATAAACCAACAGATTATTTTGTCTGCTTGTCTAATGTACAAGACTAAATTATTCTGAACAGTATTGATAATTTTGGAGGAAATGTTTCTTGTTGATATTCTAAATGTTATCTACTAAAATTACTCATTGTTCACCTGATGGTGTTTTTATTTGTTTCTGTTATACTAGAGAGATGTATTTATGTTTTTCCTAGAAGTGTATCTTGATGCACCCAGAATTTGTGTGCGGAAAATCCATACAAATATATAAAGATTAGGTTACCTACTGATAAACTCTCACCAGAACAATTTTCCTGCTTTGTGCCTTTTTAGTGCCCTTGATTACCACTATTTCCATCTCCACTGTATGTCTCCATGCCACTGCTCATGAATATATATTTGACATAAAATATTACAGTATCATCCCTCCTATCCTTCCCAGCTTTCTAGGATTGTATCCTCCTTCTGTATTATCATTGCACTCAGGTGGTGCATTCTATCAGTGTGGATAACATCAACAATAAACCATCACTGTATTTAGAGCTGAGTGAATAATGGAAACATTTGTATTTTACTGGAGAACAGAGGTAAGAGTGTTGTCTTAATGCCAGAATATTCTCTCCTGCAGCAAGACATGAGTGGGCCTAAAATACTGCTTTGGAGTTCTGTGCTGGGGCTTTCCACGTGAGGATAAACTTCACCCACGGAGGGGAAAAATCATGAAGAAAATGATTAATAATTAAAAACATAGATAAACCTGAGACTACCGCAACCTACTTGCCAATATTTTTGAAACAGTAAAGAGGGCAAACTCCAATTAATACATTATTCATGATGAGTTATTCCTCAGCTCTGTTCTTTACACATAGGCCCATGTACACATTGCAGAAGATATATTCCAGGTAACATTTGCTTCCATGCAAAAGTGTATTTTAGTTCTTCTGCAGAATGAAGGTAAATGTAACTAGTCCTGGTGCTGGCTGGTTCCAACATTACATCTCTGCCAGAAGATTCAGCAGTATTTGAGTACTCCAATAGCACAAGCTTCCTAAAGTAGTAATGATATCACCAAGATATCACCAAAAGATAGCATTTGCCTTTCTATTAGAGAATTCTCTATTCTTTCTATTAGAGAATTCTCTTAGCTAGATTATGTATTTTGTGTAGGAGTGGAGAAATATCTTGAAAAAACAATGACCTCTCCAGGATGCTATGTTGAAGCTTATGCTTTTATAGCTATTGGTATGTTGCCCTGGGTGTATCTGATTACCCAATGCCTGAAACAGCTACTGGTTTCCTCAGAAACCGGGCCTGGGACTCAGTGATGATAGCTTTCAAACCCAAAGATCCAGGAAAAACAGTGACCAGACCAGAGATCCCCACTAGTTCTGCAAGGGCAAAGATGACTTTCTTGCTGGAACATTCTTCCTTCTTCTATGATGACAAGTCTAAGCAGACAACCTTTTTTTTTTTCTTCTTCTTCTTTTTTTTAATAGCAGTATGCTTGGCTTTGGTGTCTCTCTCTCTCCGAGACTGCAAACTGATTTTTTTTGTCTCTGCCATCTGACCCTGAAAACCATCCACGCTGCCAGAGAGTTGAGGCTCAGAAGCTTTAAGGGTAAATCTTGTGCAATGCACAGGTCCAAGTCTGTTGTTTTTTCTGCCTCTCAGCTCTGCCATCTTGACTGTCTTCCAGTTTTGGACTTGTTTTTCTTGTGCACTGTTTTTTATCTCAAATTTGTGAGAAGTTTCCTTTGGGGGAGTTCAGTGCAATTCTAAAGACATTTTCATAACTGAACTTGCAGAAAATGCACTCTTTCACCATCTTAGTCAAGTTTATTAGAAGGTGCTGACTGGTGCCCACACGGGAAAAGGCAGACCCTGTGCTGCTTCGGGTGAGCACTTGGACAAATTTGTTCCAAGAGCTCTCATCTGGGTAAGTTGGGAGCTGATCTCTTCTACAACCTTCCCTCAAGCTGAAAAACTTCTGCCAAACCAAGCTGTGTTTTGGAGGCACATGACTGCAGGAAGCAGTGACTGTTTCATAGACACCAAGTAGACACCCCTGTGTCTTTATGCAGAGGGAGAGGAGGAAGAAGAAAAAGAGATGAGTGTGGAAAAGTCTGGTTTCTTCATAAAGCTGCTGCTTAATGCTGCACTTTGAAGGGGAAGGGCTGGCAACATCCTTTGCCTAGAGCTGATGGTGTTGACATTATTTCCCACTCAGGCCACTGTTGAATCTACTGGAGCTGGCATAGACTCCTCTGTCAAATGTTGTTTTGGCTCACAGCAGTCTTTCAGGCTCACCTCCATCACCATAAAGCAACAGAAAAGGTCACAAGGCTATCTACTGTTTTGTTTTCACTTTGTCTTTTGCGCAGAACTGTAAGAGCCCAAGCTCAGCTTACACTATAGTTCCAGATTTCAGTTAACAATCCGGATGGTATCAAGTGTCTCCAGCCCCCTATGCCTGACTCCTCACCAATCCTTACCACTCACATCAGGGATATCCAGTGTGTGCAGCCCTCCCTATCCTGCCACAGACTTCAAAAGATGAGGACTGCCAAGCTGGCACTACCCAATTAGTGGTAGAAAAAGTGAAAAACCATGGATGTGAGTGACTTGTACCTATATATGTTGTGCATTGAGCAGAAGCCCTCCTTCATTCCCAAAGAAGCACAAAAGTACCTTGTGATTTTGAATATTCTTAGGAGTCGAACACATCTCAACACCGAAATGCCCAGTGGTGACATGATCTTTGTCTCAACCAGAATTGTTTCCAGGATTCCTCCACACACAATGAAACAGTCAAAGCGGTTGAAGAGGGACACAAAATAGGCCTGGAGACCAAGGCTGTACATCTTCAGCAGCATCTCTGCCGTGAAAAGAGCTAGCAGCACCTTATTGGCAGTGTCTTATGAAAAACAAACAGAAACAGATTAAAGAAACTTAGTCAAAAGACCATTACAGCTAACCATTGTCCCTTGCCTATAAGAAATCCTTTCTGTGAAGGTTAACTACATACAAGCTTGGGTCAAAGATTGGACTTCAAAAGCATGGGCATTTCATTCATAGAAATGCTTTACAAAGACGCTTGCAGTGATTCCTATGCATTGCACATACAGCTGTGATGTATTACACAACCACACAACCTCCATGGCAGGGACATGTTTTCTTGTGCACAACCTCCCATCACACTTGTCATCTGCAGATGAGAGTGGGAATAGAAGAGCTGCTGTGCTACCTACTGTTGCTTAATTAAGCCTTTCAGCTGCTCTCACCTCCAGTGAGGATTCAAGTGTTCTGTAGACAGAAGGACTTTACAAATCACTCTTCCCCACCTCCCTGATAACTAGAATTTATTATAAATGCCAATTCAGGGAAAATCTGGGAGAACTGTGGCTCCCTGTAGCTATCCATAAATTGGAAATCCAGTTGCTGCAAATATATATTTAGCATAAGCTCCTGATCTCACCTATACCCAGTGGAACACTGCTTTAGCTGGAAATGAGGAACTTAACATTTCCCATCAAAATTCTCCTATTGTAGGCAGATGTTTTATTGCATTATTTAAGATCTTGCACAGACAGGGGACTACTTGGAGCTGCGTATGGTCCTTTTACATTGTGTGGTCTAATGCATCAGCTCCTTCCTCAACCCCCTTTTTTGACACTGATCACAATAAACAGGACCATCAGCCTCTTCTCACCTTGGACCTCCGTGAGCCAGTCCGGTTGGTTATAGTGTTCAGAGGCAATGGTGAGGGTGTTGAGAAACACAAGGAAGATCACCAACCAGTAGAAAACATTGGACTTGACAGCGGCACGGCACTTTCTTCTGCAGAATCGATTCCATCGGCGCCAGTAGCGACTTGAAAAATCGGAAAAGAAAAAGTTCTTTTCAGATAGGGATCCTTAGGCTATTGCAAATCTGTGTCAAGAGTCTCTAGTGTTGATTTATTGTTCAAGAGTGGTAGGGAATAAACGTCAAAGTTCACCCTGAGAAATGTTCTCTCATTCTCATCTGAGTCAACAGCTGTGATCATCCTTCCTTTAGCTATAGAAATAAAGTTACTCCCAAAACAATTTGCAACATTTAGGGATGAATAAACCTCTTCAAGAAATGTCTTAATCCGATTAAGATGTCCATCACAGCTACCCTGAGAGGCTTTTTTAGCCCAGTTCCCACAGAAATAATTATTTTTCTTCTATTTAATGCTTGTGACCTGGCATTGGGACCTTTCTCAGACAGAGGCTAATCAATGAAAAGATACCCACTATACACCATGCCCCTTTGTAATAAGCCCTTGGAAAGGTAAGGTCAAACAAAATCCATGGAACATTTCCAACATTCAGCAACGTTCAGGAGTAAGCTCAATATAAACTCTGATCAGAAAAACTAAACTTAGGGAACCTCAGCATCTCACCTTCATGCCTGGAACTAAGGATACCATTTGCTCATCAACAGATCTTTTAAAAGTTTGCCTTCCATGAGCACATCCCCTTGTGTCACTGATTTCTGAGGGTAATTACTAACCACAGAAGATATTTAAAGCTAATTACACACCTCCTACTCTTCAGAATTTAACTTGCATAGCAACCAGTTTCCAGGCAACACTTGCCACTGTATAATAAATCTAATAGTTTTATATAGATATTATATACATATGTGTGTGTGTGCCTGTGTCTCTTTAGAGACACACACACGCAACATTACAGCAAGAGAGAACTTTTCTTGGCTAGTCTTCTCTGATGTATTATTTCCAGTGATACACTATGGCCATGCATGCGGTCAGGGTTCAGCATCCATATGAACTAAAGCCAAGCAATACAAACATCGCACACTGGCAAAGAATTTTGCAACAACACTTTAACGTGTAACGGAATCCAGGCTGTTTTAGGTATACAATTTATAAAGGCACCCAGTCTAGCTCGCACAAACACTTAGCAAGTGTGTTTTCCAGTGGATTTGGGACACATAATGACCTTCCCGACTTTCACAATGGGCACAACGCTTGAACATTTACGTTGTCTTTAAATCATTAGCAGTCCCCATGCTCTTCTGTGTGTACTTCTGCACAAATGTGCATGCACACAACCATGTGATGCTACAAGTAGGTTTTTTGTGCTTACACCTACATACAAATAAATCCACGAATCGTATGGATACGATCATGTATGCAAGTCTTTGCACAGGGATGCATATAGGCAGTATATATTCATAAATACATTCCAGTCCATTACTGTTCATTATTCAGGTACACTGAAGGACAGAGTTGCTCACTTGTTCCAGTTATGCTGAAAATTAATTTAGTTTTTTATAAAATTGACTTAATTCACAGTTATGGAGGCAGCGGGGCTCCTCCTGAAGAGGTAGAAATGAACTGGGTCCTCAACAACCAAGTTCCATGAGTTCAGTCAGCCTTTCCAAAGGAAACCCAGAGGTGACCGCCTGGGGACTGCTTCACATTTTCAAAAGTTTTAAGTCAACAGAAAAACAATCACCACCAGAAGAGCTCCACACGTCCCATGATCAAAGAGAGAATTTCACAAATAAGATGCAAACCTCATCAGTTGAAAGATTTACAATCAAGAAAAGCAGAGTAATGCAACAAAGTGTAGGAAAGAGAGCCTTGAGCTGACAGGGCTGATGTTGATGGATGTAGTATAATTATGTTGTTGAACTTTTTTTTTCTTCTGCTTTGATATTTTATTGCTTGAGATATGTAGGTAGCAATCAGATAGGTACTTCTGAGTGCAGTACCGTCAGTAGTCCCTGTGCCTTATTTTAGTATGAAACGAAGAAAAAGCATCTTGATTTTTGGTAGATGACTGTCTAAAATTGACACGCTTAGCAGTATCTCCTACAATCACCACTGTACCCCACAGATGCAGGAGTAAACCACTTCACAAAAAAAGGAACAAAACCAATAGAAAGGAGGAAAAGCAAGTCAGTTTTACTTACCTAAACTTTGATTTTGAGATCCGATGCCTGAAAGATAAGAATTGCCATTAAAGTCTCTGAAGCTGTCTCATACCTCCCAGGCTTTAATGAAAATAATAATAGAAAGAAACAAAGTTAAGCTCAATTACTTTTTTAATGGATGCTGGTTTTCTTCCGATTCCTCTGTAAGTCAGTATAGGCACTGGGCACGGCTAGAATTCCCTGACAGACAAATCTTGGGTTTTGGTGGGAGTCATGAAGCAGGAGTCATGCCATGATGGGATTTTACCACCCACAGACAACAGTGAGCTAGCTTTTCTCTTGGATAAAAGACTGGCCTAATGCTAGGGGCATTCTACATCTGCTACCAAATTTATTTTTTGAGTATGACTCTTATATTTAGTCACTAGGGTTTTTTCTTATATTAAAATATGTATGACTTTATACAGACAAACTTGTTGCTTTCACACATCACCTGTCACTTCAGGATATATAAGCACATTATGAAACTATGGGGAAAATAGTGCTTGGTTGTTTTTTTTCTTCCTAGCAATTGAAGGAAAAACAGAGCACGGTAGATATTTTCAAACGTAGATACTAACACTTATTTGTCTTTGTTATCTGAGAAAATGGTTTGAATTCACAAGGGTCTGAACAATAATAGATTCCGTTGCTGCCAATAAAATTTTGGGAATTAAGCATTCCTGAAAATTTGGTCATGTTCCTACTATATATGTGTTTAAACATCCAATTCCATGCACTTGGATTTATTCACCTAAATAATCTCATTAGTCTTTTTTGTGAAGTCACAGCCAAAGCTAGAGATAGAATTAAATTCTCTAACCATGACCTTGCTTGAAACATGTCCTCTAATGCCTTTGAACTCTTTGCCTGTCTTTTGGTACATATATGTATGGTGTATAGAGAAAAATAAAGGTACGTGAATGCAATGACATGAGTCAGAGGTGATTTAGGAAGAGTCAAAATCCACTACCAATAACAGAAGAAATGAGAATCTGGGGAGTAACTATGAACAAGATATTTCTGCTGGGTTGAAGCATTTTCTAAGGTCCCCTCTACGACAGGAAAGTGATTCATTGTTGACAACAGCCATCGAAGGTCTTACTACAGTGGCTTAAAAATGGTTTCACTGTTAGTAGATATGGGACAAAGTAATTCTCAAAGCATCTCACACTACTTTCTGTAGCAGTCTTAAAAACAGTCATGTCCCTCTTTGAGAACATCAGTCACTGACAAGTAATCAGCGATTGGTCATTTTCTTTACGTGGAAGAGATTTTAGAGATAGGAACATTTCACCAGCAGATGGTCCAAGACAAGAAAAAAAAGAAAAAAGCCTTTGCACTGAATACATCATTCCTGCTGTGTCACAGGCAGCTTGTCTAGGCCACATACTAGGCAGCAGTGTGGTTACAGACACACGCAAGAACTCTTCTGATAAAGAAGAAATAATGCACTGGCTGAACAGAATGCTAAATTATGCTGCAGAAACAAAGGAATCTTTAACAAGGGTGATGAGTGAAGCACCTACAATGAACATCCTTAATGTTAAGGCTATCCCAACTTCTCACTGAGAATTCTTGCTCGGTAGGCACTACCTATAAATGTAATGGATGAGATTTACAGGCAACAGGAAAGAAGGCTCAGGCAAAGACAGGGGAAAGAAAAAGAAGAAAAAAATCACAATGAAAGAGAGAGCTGGGCGCTGAAAAGGAGAAGATGAGGACTTTCATAGGAAAAGGTTAGCAGGAGGGAGGAAAAGAGAGCAAAAGAGATGTCATGGAGAAACTCCCTGGTGAAAGGTAAAGGAGAGGGAGTGTGAAGTCCTCTGTTGACCTCTCTGGCTAACCATTTCCCAGTAAGGGAGCTGTGTGGCATTTAAGGAATCTTTTATTTATTTAAGCAAAAGAGATGTGGCAGGTGTAGTACTTACTCATCATGCATACAATAATTATATCTTTGGAGCATTATGAGCAGCAGCCAAGTGCATTCAGTGCTCCCGCAGGTTAGCTACAGCCTTCCCCCCCTCCTTGCCTTGCTGCTCTGGCAGAAGGCTTTATCACATGTGGGTGTGCTTTATATATAGAACAGGACAAGGAAGGAGGAAGAGATTTATATTTAGAGGTAGAATCCAAAAGCAAAATGGAATTTTGAAAACACAAACTGTACAATAGCTGATTCTGAAAACATTATGCCTGAATCTGAAACACATTTTTCAAATGACCACGGTGATCAAGAATCTTTTGTCTTTCAGAACCAGGGTTCACAGAATCACAGAATGTTAGGGGTTGGAAAGGACTTCTAGAGATCGTCTAGTCCAAACCCCCTGCCAGAGCAGAATCACCTAGAGAAGGTGACCGAGGAACGCATCCAGATGGGTTTTGAAAGTCTCCAGGGATTGAAACTCCACAACCTGTCTGGGCAGCCCAACTCAGTGCTCCATCACCCTCACAGTAAAGAATTTTCTCATTATGTTTAAGTGGAACTTTCTGTGTTGCAGTTTGTGCCCGTTGTCCCTTGTTCTACCACACCGAAAAGAGACTGGCCTCATTCTCTTGACACCTGACCTTTAGATATTTATAAACATTGATAAGATCACATTATCCCTTATCTTTTATAAGTGTTAACTACGTCACATAAAAAAAGTAAATTGCTTTTATGGTGCCACCAGGTCCTGTCAAATAGTCTGGATTTGGGGTCTTGCCATGGCCTCTTTGTGAGACTCCAAACCGGCACTTGCCAGGGGGTTCAAGGTGGACCAGATTCTCTGCTGAATTTAAACATGGATCTCTTGCATCCCTGGTATCCTGGGAGCTTTATGTCATTGGGAGAAAGAGTGCCTCCATTTGTGTTCAGCTCTGAAATGTCTTGAGAAACTATTATTTAAAATCATGCTATAGGAACCTATAGGAAAACCATTTCAGATCACTACTGAGTGTTTTTATCATAGGAACCATGTAACCCAGGTTATCTTTTAGAAAGACAAACACAAAAATCAGACCTCTACTGTTTGACTAGCTATCTTTTAAATTTTCTAAAACTCTTCTAATCTTACATAGTTATGTACCATGTACAGGTAAGACAATGAAATCTATAGATTTTTATCAACATAAACTCACAAGAATCAGCATAATTTAAATGTAGTGAGATGTCCCACATTCTGAGAGATAGTGTCTTTGTTTCTCTGTTCACAGTGGACACCAGAGAAGAAAAACTATGTGTTTGTGAAGGATGTGACACTCTTGGATAACAGGGATTGAGGACTCTGTGTAATTGTACATACAACAAACAATTCTGGAAAAACCTTGTAGGTCTCCAAGCATGACACAAAGGTCATGTTACAGTTACCTTTCTGGGTGTAGAAATTACTAAACATGACCATGAAATTATCTGGCATGCTGGTCACAATGACTGTTACATTACATGATCCTGCCTATAGGCAAGTTTCTTCATGAGGATTTAGAAAAGCCCTTGGATACTAGTAAAAGGTGTTAGAAAAGCAGTAACAAACTTATTTACTATCATAGAATTGTCAGGGTTGGAAGGGACTTTAAAGATTACCTAGTTCCAATACCTCTACCATGGGCAGGGACACTTCCCACTAGAGCAGGTTCCTCAGAGCCCCATCCAGCTTGGCCTTAAAAAACTTCCAGGGATAGGGCTTCCACCACCTCTCTGGGCAACCTGTTCCAGTGTCTCACCACCCTCATGGGGAAGAAATTCTTCCTAA
>WTSP01002920.1:0-37297 GCA_025331215.1 Actenoides lindsayi
GAAGGGACCTCTGGAGATGACCTGGTGCCACCCCCCTGCTCCATCCAGCAGGGTCACCCAGAGCAGGGGGCCCAGCATCTCAGTGTCCAGGAGAGTTTGGAATCTCTCCAGAGAAGGAGACTCCACAACCTCTCTGGGCAGCCTGGGCCAAGCTCCGACACCCTCACACCAAAGAAGTTTCTCCTCCTGAGTGTCTGCTGCTCTGTGGCTGGGGGGAAAGGGGATAGTTCACACTTGTGAGTATAGAGGATCCATTGAAACTAGGCCAGCACCCCCCACATCTATCAAATATTGGGGTGCTTAATGCACCATTGGTGTTGCATGCAAAATGGAAAGGTGCAGAAAACAAGATGTAATTGGTGCAGTCCCTTATAGGTACTTGTGTTTATGTAGTCTTTGGAAACTGCTTTCTGCAGAGACTTGATGGGCCTTAGCACTGCCATTTTTTATATGAAATGATGTACTTCTGTCATTTAACTGACATCAGAACGCGACTTTATTGCCCTATGATACTCTTATTTTAAGGGTGTGAAACATATGTAGCCTCTGATTGTTGTATGACACTAATTCACACTCCTTGTAACACAGATCATAGAAGGAATAACTCCCACGTTCAGTAGGTGTACGCTACACAAAGAGTAATTGCTTAAGAAACAGGCTGGTTGCTTCATCTGTTAGGTATTTTTGCATTTAAAACTTAGTGGTTTTCAAACCACAATGTTTCAGTGGTATTGGCAACATTCAAAGACTAATATTGCTTATGGGTGGAGTCAAAAAGATTTCTTTACAAGATGTTGGCAACCAAGACTGCCAAGATTTACTTTCCAGACTTAGTAAGCAAATCCATATTCACTGGCAGATGATACGATGTCTTCCACCACCTACAGGGTATGTTACCAAAGAGTTAAGGGCAAATCCAGAGATTCTCTGCTTTCTTACTCTGCCATAAAGAGAATATGGACACTTTTTACTTTCTGGAGTTCTGGCTGTGTCCAAAAATAAGTATTTGAACATGTTTTCCTTTCCTATACTGTGTTGCATACACAGGGAGGGAGTCTGTTGGACTTTCTTCTGCTGCTCCGCTATTGAGAATTTTGTGGAATAAAGACCTAAACTACATCCTTGTGCAGTGTGTCCCTCACTAAATCAAAAATGCTTATATATACCTATTTGTCAGCATTTATAGACTACCTAAAGTTTTGTTATCACTTACTTAGGCTATTGTTTTGGAGGAGGTAAGTTTAACAGCGAGTAAACAAAGACTTTGGGTCTATTTTGAAATCTTACAAACACATGGTCTTTTTTGTCTATAAAACATAAGTCAGGGCCTTAGTGCAAGAAATGAAAATATTTTTATTAGCTGGGAGTGGTCTCAATTCACAATTGGAGTCTTTTTTTTTTTTTTTGTCAGTCATACTGATGAATTCTGTTTGTGTATGCATAAAAGCTGCATAAGTATAAGTGTATTGGATATAGTAAATGAATTCCTGTTTGAAAATACAGCCAGATCCTTAAAACATCATCTATCTGCATAATTTATGAAGGGCAAAATATTACTGAGTACTATTAAGAAATCTGTTTTAGGTTATCTGTGTCACAGTCACTGAGCTCATGTCCTTTCCCCTTCCTTTTTGTTAATCATTCCCTCATGAGCTCCAGTCATCCATTTGGTTCCAGGAGGGGTCGGTCATTTCTCCCCGAGTTTAAATGCTGGATCTATAAACTGTGACTCTTTTAACACGTCTGTCTTGCAGCCAGATTTCTGAGACTGTGTTCCTTGTAAAGAAAGAGGATTACAAACCCTTGACTGAAGAGTCTTGCTAAGGCACGGCATTGTCTGTTATAAGAAAAAAGAATAGTCTTGGAGAGTGTCTTTTTAAAACCACGAACATACCTACAGGTCTGCCTGTCTCCTTTCTAGCTTGGAGAGGTCACAACAGCTTCCCTCTACACCCCCTTTCTTCCATCTCACTCTGTTGGTTTGGTTTTTTTTACAGTCAACACACATCATACTGGTGTCTTTTTTATTTTATTTCAGTTTTCCTGCAGAGGAGCTTCTCAATTCCAGGCTGTGATATTTTTTTTTTATTTTTTTTTTTGGAACAGTGCCTTTTGCAAATCCACGTTGTGGTTTGCTGGAAGTAGAGCAGGGTTTTCCTGAACTCTGCAGCCTCCTTGGTGCTCCTTCACCTGGGTTTGGATATTTTATATTCCGCAAGTCATTTTGGTGGTCTTGTGAGCAGATAACAGCATTAGAGGCTGTAAGCTGGATCAACAGAGTCAGGATGATATCAATAATCCATCTACATTTACAGAAGCTTTACTTTTAAGGGGATTAGATGCACTCTTCCTAAATATGTTGTTTGGGTGTTTTTCAGTTACAACAGTCCTACAGCAGTCAGTCTGGTTGTATTTCTCATGAATGTTGAGTCATCTGTTTTCATAATAGCTGTTTGTTTTAGAATTTCCTAGGATTTGGCACTTTCTAAAGAAAGTGTGAGGTAGGTGAATTAATTTTTAATTTGATTATGTGGCTATGGACCTCAGATAAATTTGGTAGATAAACTGTACGTGTTACGAGAGTGCTGTATTTTTATTATGTAATCATGAAGTAGCTATTAGTGCTTGTTATAAAAAGGTATTTTTTTAAAGACTTGATGCCTGTAGAACGTACATTCAAATAAACTCAGGAAAAGCACTGGAGGTGGGGTTTGGCAAATGTGGAACTCAATGAAGAAGTGGTACCATTTTAATTTGTCTAGGTAAATTTTTCACAAAATGCCTCCCTTTTTTTTTTTTCTTTTCTTTTTCTTTCTTTTCTTTTTTTTTTTTTTTTTTTGACACCTCCACTCCCTTCCCCTCTCCCCAATATTATAACACATGCATTTCAACTTTTTTTGGATCCTTATAATTTGTGAACGCTTGCACAATTCACACTTCCCACACTTGTCAATCTTCAGTAAAAACGCCTTCATAAGGTAGATATTATACAATTTAAAACATAAAATCCCCTTCACAATTATTTGTTATAGCTGTCTTCAGCTTCACCGGGCTAGCAGTGGTGAAATATTTCCCACTTAGTGGTTTTCTCGTTGTGGGGCTGTAGCAGAGACAAAATCCCTAAGACCAGTTTTACCGTGGATGGCTGGGACTGGAGGAGGTGAGGAAGAAGATGTCCAAGGAGCATCTGGGGCAGTAGGAGACAGCAGATAAATGGGCTGCTGCTTTTTTTTTTTTTTGGTCTTGGAAGGACCCAGAATTCCGAGTAACTAAGATGGTAGAGGAGACAGTGAACTGAGAGCCACATGGGTAATATTAAAACCAGAAAAATACCCCGTTTTCACCTTTTTCTTAGGGTTTTGCTAAGAACAGGCATTGTTCCTGTTTCATCACATAATGAGATGGGGGTGAACCCTATCCAGAAAAGTCTCTTCTGCCTAAAAAAGCCTGTTTTAAAAATTCTGTTTGGCAACCCTTGAATTCAGTCTAGTTGATAGAAAACATCTTGACTGGAGTTGGTAAAGTGAGTTCTTTTTCTGCTGCAGCCTGGGCCTTTTCTTCTGCTCGCTAGAAATGTGACACTCATTCTAATGACGTGACTAAGTGAACTAATCTCTTTAATCAACCCCTTGGATGAAATCCTGCCTACTTAGGACCTTTGGGAGAATAGCATGTGCCGCTGCTTGCTTGTGAACGTGCAAAAAGATGCGGTTTATAATGTTTCTCTTCATTAAAATCCATGCCAGTGAGTGCAGGTGGTGTTACCCAACTTCTTCCTCCTGTCATACGCAGCCGAGCAGGGTGTGTTTTTAGTAACAAGGGTAGTGTTTTTAACCAGCACTGTGGGAATTCAGACTGTGGATCAGTTTTCCCTTCCAGACTTAATGACAGTTAAATGCACTTTTCTGAAATCTTAGCAGTGTCTTATCATAGCTGCAGGGTGTTGTGCTTTTTTTTGTGTGTGTGTACACCCCCTTCTTTTAAATATACTCCCATAACATCTTACCTCCCTTTCTCCACTAACACAGCCCGCCTCAGGCATAGAAAAAGGGATTTCCAGAACCAGGTTTCATTTGTATCTGTAGGATCTCTCTATCTCTAGGATTCTCGGCACAAGGAAGACATGAAACTGTTGGAGCAGCTCCAGAGGAGGTTATAAAAATGGTCCAAGGGCTGTGATGCCAGGCTGAGAGAGTTGGGGATGTTTAGCCTGGAGAAGAGAAGGCTCTGGGGAGACCTTCTGGTAGCCTTTCAGGACTTCAAGGGGGCTGTCAGAAGGGGACAACTAAGAGGAACTATCAGGCTAGACATATGGAAGAAATTTTTTACCATGAGGGGTGGTGAGGCCCTGGCCCAAGTTGCCCAGAGAGGTGGTTAATGCCTCATCCCTGGCACCATTCCAGGTGAGGTTGGCTGAAGCTCTGAGCAACCTGCTCTGGTTGCAGATGTCCCTGCTAACTGCAGGGGGGTTGGACCACGTGACCTTTAAAGGTCCCTTCCAACCCAAACCGTTCTGTGATCGTCAGGCATTCATTGCTGCAATAGAACTGGTGTGATGATTCTTAGTGAGCTGGAGGGCAGCCTTGGAGATGGAGGAGAAGTAGGTCTATCATAAGAATAGCTTAAATATTGGAAGAAGGCCCTGAAATGATTTTATGTTCAGCAGCAGCCAGCACCAGTGATTCAAAACAAGGCTTAAGGATTGCAACAGCCTTGGAGGTATTAAGAGGATTTCTAAAAGGTCATGGGAGACCTGAGGCAGCCCATCAAACAGCAGTGAATGAGGACTGCTGAGAACCACCCTCGTGAAACTAGTGCCTCAGATGGCTTTCTTCACTGCTCTGCCTTCTACCCCAAGCACCCCGAGAGGGTTTGAGATGGGCTGGTAGCAGCAAAGTTATTCCCATGCTGTGGCAGTTAATAACTCTTAACTGTATGTAAGGACCCACGAAAGGGACTGGCTGGAGACCATCTAACATGTACCAACTAGAAAACTACCTCACACTGAGCTACACAACCCATACCATGGATTGGGAATACTGGTCTGTAGCTAAGCTGTAGTGTTTTACTGAAACAGACTTTTGGGTCACTCAAGAATATTTCCCTTCTGCCACAAATTAGTATTATAACTTTTAACGAATGGTTGTGCATTTGCAGAAGATGTGAAACTGGGGTGGTACCTTTCCATGAGTTACATGAGAAGGATGTGATTGACACTGTCACTGAATTCAAGTTTTGAAAATAAATCTAGAAACCATGATGGTAAATAGTCTGTTTATGAGGGACACTTCTTGCATATTGATCTTTTACCATAGTTTAAAAAAGTGACTGAAAATTTCTCATGGAAATAGAATGAAAATTAATATTATGAAAACAAGGGGTTGCTTTGGGGGGAAATATGTGATGTTTGCAGGGCAGATGTAATCTGTCAAATGCTATTTTTTTTCAGTTTTAAATATATGATGCTGGTTGTGACTACTTTGTCTTTTCATAAGGAAAGACAATTATCTTTAGTATCCATTTCTATCGTGACAGGTCCATCTCCTTAGTCTTACAGAGCATCACTTTAAAAAGTACTAATTTATATAAAGAATGAATGATTTCAAACTTTCATATTTTGCAAGGGAGAAGTTGCTAATAGTCCTCCAAGTTAATAGCTGAGGTTAATGTGTATTTTTCAATGGGACAGATTTATTTTCCTCAGAGCCAAAGTTCTTTCTTGCTTAGACTGTGAATTCCATAAGGGAATAGTAAGGACTTAAGAAGGAAACATGATGAAATGTTAGTCTTTGCATCCACAAGAGGATTTAAGTCATGAACTCCTGAACTTATGATCCTCAATTACTTATCCTGGGTGCGGGAAATCTGTTCTACTTTAATGTTTTTATTAATGTGACTGGGAATGAACTTGGGCGTTCTTTTCTCTTAAAACGTGTTTAAAGAAAACTCCGGATTAAAAAATACTGGATCTTTTAATTTTTAATCTGCTTTTTTCTTACATAGTTTCTAACTGAAAAAAAAAAAAAAAAAAGGGTTCTTTGAGAGGATTAGCTGTTATTTTACAGGGCATGATGAACCTTGACAGCGGTACGCTGAGACCTGGTGGCCAAGTATATTCGAATGGTACCTAATAAATAATATATTTAAGCCACATGTTACACCTTCTTTCTACTTTTTGCACCTTGAAGGCTCAGTGCAATGGTTTGCCAGTGGTTGCTGTGGTTATAACAAACCATCCAAGCAAACCACCAATTTTTAACAGATTGCCTGTAAAAAAGTGGGGTTTTCCCTTATTTTTCCTATAGCTTCTCTTTTACCAAAAACCATAGAAAAATCAGGCACATGTTTTATATTCCTACATGGCTTTCTGTTTAACTTTTGTTGCACACCAGTCCTGTTTTCATGTTCTGTGCCATGTTTGTTGCTTGAAATGGTGCCTTTGTTATTTGAAACACAGGAAGTTTTTGTGAAGTGAAGAGGTAGAGTGTAGGAAAAGCAGGGCAGATGTGTTCATTCAGCTGCAAATGAGTCCCCACCTTAGAGAACTCATTTTCAGGTCTCAGGGTTCAGTGCTGCCTTACTAAAATGTGAACTCAGGAGGATGGAAGAAGGCAAATGGAAATGAGTGCTAGACCAATATACTCCACTATCATTGGAAGTTAATTCCTGACCTAGCAAAGCACCCGCTTTTAAAATCTCGTTTTTCAAATGATAGATCAAGCTGTTGTAAAAGCCAAATATATTTTTGGTGTGCCGTAGCCCAAGGTCTGCTTTAAGTTAAGGTTACTTAACTTGTCATTCTGAATGCTTGTGTGATGTTTCATGAAACGCTTTAGAATTCACAAAGCATCACACGCGCTCACGTTGCAGAGCCGTGGAAGTCTCTGTAGGAAAATAAGTGAAGAGAGAAGGGGAAATGGAATTGTCAGATCCTGGGATCTGACCCGATGTGACCGATGGGTAATCCCATGCTGTCGGTGAGGTTGCTGTTTAGATTTGCAAGGCAGACTATGGGGTTTATTCTGTGGACTGGGAATCTTAAGTTTTTATGTCTAGGGTATCAAAGAGCTCTTGGGTTTGGATTCTTTGTTTCATAATATTAACGCAGTAGATTTGCATGTATTTCAGCAAATATCACCGGTCTGAAAGCTATTTTTGTCAACTGTTGGAAATGTGTTTTAACAATTCCCAAAGATTGCTTTAGAAGAAGTTTATATAGGCCTGTCATAACTCACATGTCAGTTAACAACATCCTTGAAGTCTTTCTTTAATCATTTTTGCATGAAGAACTTAACTTTTGTGAACAGAAATAAGTAAAATTGTTCTCATCTGAAAAGTTGAATGAGCATAAGCATGAGAAACACTTCCCTGAGAGGCAGCAGATCTCTACCAGAAGAAGGCTAGTATGCTGCTGTGGATACTCAGGGCAGCGGGAAGCTCCTCCTAACTCATCTTCACGTTCGTAAATTGATGTTAATGACACTTCCTCACTTTTTTTTTAAAGCAGAAGTGAAGTGTTTGGTCACTCTTAATGTTGTGAGCGCAGAACCAGTGCTCACTTAAAATCTGTAAAACCCGTTCTTTGTGTTTTCCTGGTTGATCTTTGTAAGGGCACCTGTTTTATTTGCTGGGAGAAGCAGTCTGTGGCCTGCAGGCCTGCTGGGGAAGCTACTCCTGGCTGCCCTTTGAATAGAAACCTCCTTACAAGCTGTCTGATGTGCTCCGATTCTCGCAGTCTGTTCATCAGGCATTGTCTTTTGGGGGGGGATCATCAAGATGAGCCAGGGCTTACTTAGGACTGTGACCTTACACACTGCTTTCTGCACAGATTTCAGAGGAGAAAGGTGATGACACATGTGATCATCCTAGTTAGGTGGTGAGGAAAGGTGTTACTTGACCTTCCTGACTGGAAGGCCGGGATTCCGTGCTACAAACCATTTAAACAATACTCTGAAGGCTGAACTATAATTCTGAAGCTTCTTCCAGCACTCAGCACCACCATGGATGTGGATTTCACAAGCACCAATAATCTGATGTGCGTTAACACCTGATTGAGAGGAGATTTTGTTAGCATAGACACCTCACAGCCTTTAAAAAAACCCCAACCTATTATTTAATTAACAACTGTTTGTTGTTTGTATGGAGTTTGTTTGTTTTGGGTGGGGGCTATCCAGTGTAGAGCACCTGAGGCTTGTTTCCACACTTTCTGGTATGTGCTTTGAATTTTATGTGACACTTTATGTATTGAGCACATGATACCCATATATTAAAGGCGTGGGTGCCAAGTCCAGCATCTGGAAAACAAAATACAAGTGCTGAGATGAAGCCTTGATTTAAACTGCTTGCCTAAATTCCCAGTGAAGGCCTGTGAGACTAGAAGAGGGAATGCTTTTTATGTTCCGTTTTGTTTTAAAGAAATGTTCAATTGCTTTAACAACTTCTGCAGTTCATGAACTCATTCACGACAGCTTTGCAAGAGAGGAGTCAAGAGTCCTAGAAACAAGTGTCCCTTACAGTAAAACACTTATTTGTTCCCAGAGGAAGCCAGTTTTGTGCTTAGCATGAGGAAGGAATCCCCCTGGGAAAAACAGTGCTTGTCATTTAATTGGAGGTTGCATCAGAAAACAGATTCATGCGGGGTGGTGGTACAGAGGGAATTAAAATCACACGGGTATCCTTAGTTTAGAAGAGTGCTTACCTTCTGCATCTTACTGCTTCTTGTATGTGGCTTGCTGGGTGTTCTCTTGTTGATGTTTGCTTTTAAAATAACCTTATGAGATGTGATGTGCTAGATTGTCTTACATCAGCTTGACATGGGCCATCACAAAGGGTCTGGACCTACTGTGTGTTCTGTGCACGCTTGAACATCTAAATTGACATTAAAGGTGGCATGTTATCCTCCCTGGAGATCAGCACTTGGGGGTGCAGAGAAGATACTTTAGAAGAGTGCCAAGTTGCAGCAATCTGGGCATCTGCTAAGGTAGATGGCAATGAGCGTAGGCACTTCCACATGATTCCTCCATTGTCACATCTTCCCCTGCTCCCTTCCCAGTTTAATCTTGTCTCAGCCTTATTTCTCTCCGATCCTGATCTCAAAGCTAAGTCATGTCAGCGTGACTGAAATGTATTCTGTTTCCACTCCTCCACCATCACAGCATCTGTGGATGCCACAGATTAATTCGTTCTCACAGGACCTCTCTGAGATGATGTTCAGCACTTATCAAGATACTTCTCAGCCTCGGCTCCGTAGTTTGTCAGATTCATTTCTGCATCTTTTTTCCTTGGTCTCAGTCTCCTTACAGAAATAGTTTGTCTTATTCTTTGACCAAGTTCTCAGGTGGCAGACATCACTCCTAACCTATCTGTCGTCCGCAGTTACTGGTTCTGGGTTCCCTCTACCCTCTTCAACTAGTCTGAACTCTCAGTAACTTATCTTTTAGCAGATCCTGCTCCTGTTTTGCATTTTGACAATGACACTTCTAACTCTGCGATGCCTGAACCTTGCACAGAAGACACTGGGAGCATATTTCTGCTCTAGACTTTTCTGGTCCCAAATCAAGGTCAACTGCAGTTTGGAAAATAAAGAATTTCTTGTGGGTTGAAGCACTCCACCTAGGGAAGGCATTTACCAAGCAGGTGCAACATTTTTCTCCTCCTTGACTCCACTTCAAAAGGAAAAGGCCTGGAAAACGGACTAATTTGGGCAGATTTTCAACTGGATAGCAGATGGGCCCCATTATCTTAAAGTTTACATTGCCCTGCAGACCTCCAGATCTTGGCTCAAAGCATATGGATGCTCAGACTTTGTTAGGGGATACTTGTGTTTTCAGTAAGATGTCTTCAGAAGGTGTTAACCCAGGCAAAGTAATACATTTTCCTCTTTGTTCACAAAAAAGACCTGGTTGGGCTAAGTTTTCCAGAAAGTTCAGTCTGACATGACTCCCAGCATGGAAAATTTCTGCCCAGCAGTGAGTGTTTGTCAAAGTTACAAGCAGTTGAAAGCAGGGTCTTATAACGTATGTTGTCAGATGATCTTATTAGTAGGCAAGCTTGGAAGTGCTGCTGCTGATCCATCTAGAGACCTTTTTTGCTTTGAGGTGCCCAGGTGTTTTCTGCCCCAAGGGCTTGATTTTACTCCAGACCAACACGATTCCACAACACAAAGGTATTCTGTATAAGAAGAAGGGTATAAGAAACTGTCACAGTGCAGCTACCACAGCTTTGACTCTAAATGTGAAACTAACGTCTGGCTGTCCCTCGGAATTGCAGGCTGCAAATAAATTAATCCAGGCTTGCACTACTTACAACTTGGGAAAATGCTGCCACAGAATCACAGAATGGTAGGGGTTGGAAGTGACCTCTGAAGACCATCGAGTCCAACCACCCTGCCCAAGCAGGACCAAAACCAGAGCAGATCACTAAGAAGTGCATCCAGACAGGTCTTGAAAGTCTCCAGAGAAGGAGACTCCACAACCTCTCTGGGGAGTCTGTTCCAGTGCTCTGTAACCCTTACAGCAAAGAAGTTCTTCCTCATGTTGAGGTGGAACTGACAATGTAAGAAACAGAAAACTGTCAGGTGGATACAATGTTCTACTGCTCCAAATCTAAGAACAGAAAAAGCCTCTGGATACTAAAAGCAACAAGGCAAAAGGGCTAGTAAACAAACCCCCTCTGTTCTAATTAACAGTAAAGAACAATCTCAGAGCAGTTACCCCCACAATGCTTCAGACCAGAAAACAGACAACCAAAAATATTTAACAGTCTGAAAACAGAGGCAGTTTTCTTTTTCATGATAACAGAAGTTGGTAAAAAAAGAAATAGAAAAGTCTCCTTTTTTAATTTCCTGTTTCTGCATTTCTGTTTTATCATTGTCTTTCCTCAGATCATTTAATATCCATTTCTTTCCCCTCACCTGAGCAGCAAGCAATGCATTTTTTAATTCTTCCCTTGTAACTTCTGGGGCCTCTGGACCCATTGCATTATTTTGGGATGGCCTAATATCCTGCTCTGCTGTTTCTTTTAGGTGAGAATTGAGGTAAGCTTTTGAAGCAAGAAGATAACCGTTCAACATGTGCAAAGTTATATCCATCAGAGGAGGGCTCCTGATATGGGAACACAAAAATAAAGGCATTTCAGTAGGCAGAACAATAAGACAGTAATAAAAGGAACAGACTAAAAGCTCCCCTCAAAGGCTCACTTGGTTGTAGTCTGGTTCATACACAACAAATGCTAAAGGTCACAATCCCTTCTGCTGCCCTGCCATTCAGTCCTGCTGCTCTCACGCACACACACGTACGTGTACACTCCACAGAAACAAGGAACTACCCAAGATACTAATTTCTGATGGACAAAGAAAACCCAAAAAGGGTCAGCTGTACATCAAGTAAAGAAAAACAATTATCTGAGTCATGGGGAAAAATGAGGCAGACAAGCTCTGGACTGCATCTGCAATACTAAGGTGCTAGTTTTCACATTGCATTATAAATCTCCCTAATAGTTTTAGAATTGTAGGATTTTCAGTTTGCATCCAGGGCTGAAGGGACATACATTTAAATATTTCACCTACGGGTTGGGGATTAAAGATGTCATCCAAAAAACCTGAAGTCTAGCAGAGCTGTAGCAACTCAGATGAAAATTGGATTCATGGCTCAGTTGCTAAAAGGCAAGGGGGGACAGAAGCATACAAACAAGGACATGAAGAACAAATCAAGCTGACTATTAGCCATTTATTATGAACTAAAGGATAATAAAAAAGGAGAAAAATTAACCACAACTGGCAGAGAATGTGAAAAAGAACACACAAGGAATAAAGCTAGGGGCTAAAGTACATCTAAAATTATTAACGGTGTCTTTTTTGAATAACAGATGCAATTTTCTTCATTACTATGAAAAAACAAAGTTATCATTTACAAATTCTGACTTACTGTTTCCATTATTTCATAGTCTTGTTAAAAGCTGGTCCGTTGCTATCGATTATGATCATTAAATTCCCAGCTTATTCTTCTGCCTCCGAGCCATAAAGCAGCATTACACATCCTCTGTCATCACTGACATCTAGAGGAACTAATTTCTAAGTACCACTAAAAGGCTTTCTTGGGAAATTAAGCAAATCTACCTTTGGCATATCCATCAAGCATCCAATGACAGAAACTGTTACCCAAAAAGACGGAACACCTACAGCCCATGAGGGATGGCAACAGACGGTGTGCAGGGGAAGGATGCTACAGCTCCAACCTCAACCACCACCACCACGTGGCAGCAGCCATTTTAAGCACTCTGCAGAGGCCGTTCAGTCCAAATTCAGACACAAAAAAAACCCTAAAATGGATGTCCTGTGTACAAATCCCCAAGTTTCCAAAATGGAACTGGCTGTAAGGCTGTCCAAGGAGACACTCGGCTGGACAGTGTGACCGGCTGCAACAGCACTCACAGCTCACTCAGTCCTCAGGCCAACAAGCTTAATATAAAAGAGATGGAACTTACAGGCTCCTATGATCAGTTTGAAAATATGTTTTGAAGTTCTGAAAGCTTTTACAAGTTTCCTGTGAGATACTTTCGTGGTTTGCATTCACCAGGTATTGACGTAAGAAGACAAAACGCTAAAAGAGGGAGACACTCACCTATGGACTCTCTGATCACATCTCAGTACAATCAAAGGATCAATCATCAGATCATTCTGAGTGTATTTCTGCTGTCGGACTATTTTTACTGAAGGCTGCAGGGCATTAACAGTCATCACCCACAACCTAAAATGAGATTATTTTTATGATTGTTTAATCAGATAATCTGTAAGAGAGTAAGGATCACATAAGCATCTGGACACTCATCCCAGTTAGCTGCATTTTTCTAGGCCTATCAAGGAGCAAAAACCTCCAAGCTACATTTGCAGCCCTGGAAGTTAACTGAGTTATAATTATCTTACATTCACACAGAATCACAGAGTGGTGGGGTTTGGAAGGGACCTCTGGAGATAATCTTGCCCAACCCTGCTGCTAAAGCAGGTTTGCCTAGAGCAGGTTGCACAGGAACGAGTCCAGGCAGGTTTCCATTCACTGGAATTACAGCAACCAAACTGTTTTTGCTGCAGTGGAGCATCCACTTCCTCAGAAAAGGCATGTTCTTAGCAGAGTGAGTTTGTGTTTCCATCAGTAATTTGTCATATACAATGTACACTATGAAACCATACTCGGGTATTTCAAGCAAACTGGTGACTTTCTCTCTCCTGAGGACAAGAAGTACCCTCCTTTTAACTGCGACGGTTAAGTATTTCAACAAAGCCAAATGGAATGCAACTCCCAACACCTTTTGTTCAGTCACAGCCTCCAGTTTCCCAGACAAAGACACCGTGTTGCTATTTTTGAAACAGAAAGTGGTATTCCAGCTGTCTGCAACAACAAACTAAACGGTAGTTGGAACCTACCTTCTTGGCATCACAGTGTTAAGAACCATCCAAAGTTTATTGACAGTCTGAAGAATCCTCCGAGGGACTCCAGCATTCAGCAAGAGATTCATATTCGAAGTCAAGACATCCGCATACGGGATCAATTCGGCAGCTGAGAGAAGTGTTAAATGTTCTAAGATCTGCATCAGCTGGGTATGATTTCCAGGCAGCATGGAAAATGCTGTGAAATAAAGACAACAGGATGTCAGCAAAGCAGGACTACTGACATTTTTTCTGACTTGGTGGCAGAACATTTTCATTCAACGCAGTCCGATTAAATCAATTACATGGCTACACACTTCCAAACCCACTATATTCCAACAATTTGGGAAGAACACTGCTTGCTTCAAACGAAGTTATTTACCTTCTTGGAGCTGTTTGGGAGAGTGGTTCTTCGCAATGTTTGTAAGAAGCATCCTCCTCAGTAAGGCATCAGTGCCAGTGATCTGTTCCTCACAGATCCAGTCCTCCACAATGCAGAGGTGTGGGTAGTTAGTTGCAAGCAGGCGTAAGAGAGCAGAATGCAGACCTTTGGAGGTAGTAAGAAAGCACACATCTTAGATCTGAATAGCTGCATCTTTCACCTCAGCATATTTGTGTCTCTCATTTCAACAACTGACCCCAGCTGAATTCCTACTGAGGAGTTCAATGAGCTTGTATGTTTATAGCCTGGTATTATAAATCCAACAGAAAGGAAAAGTTACCTTTTGGAGAGGTGGGAGAATCCTACAGTAACTCTTAAACTCAGCCTGGAATAGTTACTAATTCTCAGGCAATTCCTACCCTAAAACCTACCGCAGGTAACTAAGACCCACTCAAAAAAGAACTGCCTTCTTCAAACTTTCGTTATTACTCCTCAAACAGATCTGTAAACTCACTAGTTTCTACTGACAGATTTTTAAAGAAAGAGAAAGGAAGGCACACTGTGGAACAGATGACAGCTGCAGAGCTGGAAACACCCTCAGCCTTCCTTCTTGGTGCACAGCAGAAACTCCCCCCCAGACATACCTCCCAGCTCCTGCTGCAGCCCTTGTGCCTGCCGGATGAGGTACTTGATTGGAATCTGATCCATCAGTGCAGAAGAGTAAGACTTGGGTTTTTTCTGCATGGCAGCTATAAGGGAACAGGACAAGAAATCAGACACAACAGTTACAGTTGGAAAATAAATTTCCCCAACTGAATCAATAAAGAAAATCTGAAGCACCTGTACATATATTATCCAGGTAAAACAGAGAAAATCCCAAATACCACACCTCATTCCTGTTGAAAGTACCACTAAAGCTCTTTAGGAAATCATTTCTGTGAACGTTTCCATTTAAAGACTTTCCCCGCATTTAGATTTGTTTGCAAGATCTCCCATTTGACCAAGTCAAATTGATTTTGAGGTTTTTTTATTCTTAAAAAAACCCAGTATCAGTTGTTACAGGGAGTTCAAACTGTTGGCACACACAACACCCTGTACCAAGGTGGAAGTTACAAATGCAGGAAGACTGCAATTGATTTTATACTGCTTCAGTCTTTCTTGAACAGCATGAAGGAAATAGCACTGAGGAAAGCTGGAAGTTTTGCTCCCTAAAAAGAGCAGGTAAAAGCACTCAGCAGATACAAACGCTGTTTTCACTGAAACTAAACTCCATCAATAAACTAAACAATGTTCTTTTGAATTTATTTGAAGTCTCAATTTCAAAGGTAAAAGAATCATTCAGTATTGTCAACTGTAACATTGTCAATCCAAAGAAATGTGTGCACAAGTTTGATGACACAAGAATAAGAATTCAGAAGTCTTTGTTAATAGCTGTTGCATTGATTAGGTGGTCACAAACATTTCTGGTAACTTTTAGGCCAGATTGGACCTTTTTTTAATCTGAAAAATAAATTACTCAGCTACAGACATTTAGCAGAAACTTCATCTCCCGAATTTCTACAGCAATGTCGCACTTACTACTAGAATCTAAACTTTTTACGCTGTGCTTGAATCTGACTGCAACGTCAGTTTTTGTTACTGTAAGAATTCCTCTCTCTACATCTAATTTTCAGTTACTGTATCTTCTACACATACCTAAGATCTTTGTGCTGGCCAGAAGTGCTTCTTCGTATGACAGGACGTAGTAGAGGACAAGCAATTGTGTTGTGATGCTGTATCGTTGAGCAAGGCGAGTATTTTCTCCCTGTACACAAAACCCAAAACCACACACCAAGGTCATGTTGCGTTCCTGATTCTTAAGAACAAAATATTTGGATTTACCTGCAAATGTAAAGATAAGGCAATGGGCCATGTATAAAAAGATGAAACCATGTGGGGTCCAAGCTGAAAGGTGCAGGGATTTCTTTTTCCCTTTTATTTCTTAAATGAGCTTTAAACATAAAATGTACCTTTGATATTTTAGAACACCAATAAGAAGTAAACCCAGGATTCTGATGCAAGTCAATGCTTGCCACTCATTCTACACATGTCCACACAACTGTTCTTATACTTCTATCAAAATGAAAATGCTCCTTTCATAATCAGCTACCGTGCTTCAGCTCCTTTGCATTTTTAACAGCAGGAGTTGGTGAGTTCCCAAGGAAAAGGGCAAAACAGGGACAAATAGCAATCATCCAAAAAAATCTGAGTAGCACTAACAAGATTCACTTCAAAACACATGATCCATCACAGGCATTAAACACACTAAGTGAGGCAACTTACAGAATTTGTGTCAAGAGTATGTATAAAATATGATCCATATCTTCACATTAAAGGACGTGAAAGAAGCAAATAAATCACTTACCCCAGACAGTCCCTGAAAAACATTCAGGATCTCCTGTTCTGTGACTGGCTGATTTGTGGCCTCTGGGTTGGATTTAGATGCAGGAGTAAGAATAGAGTTGATGTAGACATCAATAAGAGGAAGCAACTGAGGATGGAGTGGAGTGGTGGTTTCACAGAGCTGGCGATAGATCCAGTCCTAGAAAATAACATGCCCAAACTTGTTCAGTTGCAAAGCTAGAGGGTATTTTCTTTCATCTGCAGGTACATCCCCTTTTTAACTAGCTAGAAAAAATGGAACTGAATGAGGCTTTGACTTTGGAAGTGTGATACCAGTTCTGAGTTGGGCCTGGTCATAAACTGTGTATCCTGGACCCTGCTCTGTATAGACCTCCCAATAAAACTTATCCTGGCTGGAAATGCCATTCTGACTACAACTTTATTGAGTGCAGACAGGGGAGAGAGATAACTTTCTAATTATTTTCAGCTTCACTAAGTTGTGTCTCTGAATTAGAGAGATAAGACTGGGGTTTAATGCACAGTTCCTTCTTAGATTACATGGTAATAGGCTAGAAGATTAATCAAGATTTCTGTTCCTGTAATTCAACCAAAAAACCAGCCTGTAAAACCTGGTCAGCATTCAAAATCATGAAGAGAAATAAAAGGAGGGTCATACCTTAATGGATACTTTGTGCTTGGTGAACGATCTGCTTTTTAAAAGCTGATAAATGCAGTGAATGGGTAAAAACCCAGTAATGTTGGCACTGAGATTGCCTGTAACAGGCACGCGAACTGCGTGGGCCGTAACAACCTAGAGGAAAGTTATTGTTAACAAGAGAAATACCACAAATATTCAACTTATCACAATGCATAAGCACAAGGTGACAAAGTCACACAGCTACATTTTTTCTGGCATTTCCTTATTTTTGGTTGTTTGGAAGCTGTTGAACATTTTTATGCAGTTTAACACAGCATGTGTAAAACCGTAGTGTGAGAATTACATTTGTGAACCATTTCCTGCTACTGGAAAAAATAATGTCACAGTGGATGATTTTTCTCCTTTACTTTCCCACTATTTAAAAAAGCCAAGTGTTCAAAAAGCATGATCAGATCAGAGCACAAAAAGAGCCAAGGATCTTCAGTACCAGCAGGGCTTGGATTCTTCTTGTTCGTCAAACTGAGCAAGTAGAGAAGAGAAAAAACCAGAAACAAAGGAAAAAAGACCTAGGCTTAAATTACCTGTTCAGTGAAAATCTCCTGTGTGAAGATTGTCTTCATTCTGCTGAGTGAGCTGGGCTTAATAACAATCTGAAAGAAGAAACAAAGTACTTGTAATTTTAAATTCTAGCTTTATAAATAAGTACTGCAAATTAATTTCATAAGTTATTAAATTTTAATCCTTTTAAACTTGTCTTCACTGGGATACCAGGAAAACATTCACATCCAGAATTCAGCTGTGACTTTTGAAAATATTTTTGGTTTACAAGTTCATCACTCCACGTCTTCCTTATCCTAAAAACGACCTCCCTGGCTTTTACATTTGCTGAGACACTGTTTCACAACAGTAAACTGAAGACAGGTCTCCCTCAGTAACTTTCAGAAATTACTTATTACATATACATTTATTTCTTTAAACTATTTAAAATAAAACTCCGTAGGGAAACTACTTCAGTAAGTCTTCGAAAAAAGTTCATTTCTTGCAAATAAAGATTTTGACAAGTCAGGACTTTTTGGAGATACTTTCCTCTGTATGGAGGTATGTGTCGTTTAATGGTTTCCTAGAGAAATTCATTAGTTAGCTATCCAAGTTTTTCATTTACATTTGCTTTAAGTGTATTAGCAAAACCACAGTTCTTTACATCAAAACTGATGTAAACACAAGAGCATAAACACACAGTGAGAACAGTTGAGGATTTACCTTCATTCCCAAGGTGGAGCAGACCAAGTCAATGATAGCACTGAGCTGATTACTATGGAAATACATGGCTACCAAGAGAAGCATCTCTCCAAAAGAAGCAGACACACCAGAAATGCTAATGATAACAAAGAGGAAGAGTTAATTTCCAACAGGACACGAGTATATGAGAGATTACAAATAAAAGAAGCCTGCTCTCACCTTTCAAAGTAAGCTTCTTCCTTTATCATCCAGCTAAGCCACATTACCATGAGCTGCTCCTGTTCTGGGGTACTGCACAAAGAAAATCCATAAAAGATCATGTTCCCAGAAACTACCACCAGATTTACTAACAAGCTCTAGCAGAGAAGCCAGTGTTTGAGAAATCTTACAGCAGATTTTTTGTTACTTTCACTTCAGCATCAAACAGCTGACAAGCTCTGATATTTAGCACAAACTTCAGTCCAGTTGCCAGGCAATTTCCTGTCCTGAATGCACACAGCAGACAGCTGCATCCATTAAATACCTGTATTGCTACTCCTTTGAACAGGGTCTTGTCCAAAAACTTGTTCACTGGAAAAGTGAACCAGTAAAGCCTACTTCTGCCTTCACAAACTCTTCTGAACTAAGCTAATGCCAGTGCTCTCCTCTCAAAAAATTCACTCTGAACAAGAGGGAGAACAGAGTGGAATATCAATTTACTCACCACAGTGTGAGAGAAATCCCTTCAAGGAAGATACGGAGATTTGTATGAAGAATTAGGAGAGAAAAACTGTGCAGCTCTTGGGAGGTGACTATCTTAATGGTGTTAAAACATCAACACCTTTACAAAGCTTCTCTTTTACCCAGAGGTACCTGACAAGAGTGGAGAAGGCCAGGAGCATACAGAAGGAGAGCGACACAAAGCGAACACCAGCTGGAGTTGCGGGAGGCCGGCTGGTCATCAGCTGCAGTAGCTGCTCAGCTTCTTCATCAGTTGGCCTGAATAGGACAGAAAAAGAACAAAACCCACATTGCTAATTTCAAGGAGATTTTCAAGTTCATCACAATGGTTAAAGATTCCATTTTCCCTGTTACTTAACCTGTTTATCAAGTTGCCATCAAGAAAGGACTATCGGGACTAAGTTCAAAGGGAACTGCCAGTTAAAGACGTTAAAATCTCTGTTAAGAGATAACACCAGTGAGAAACCTTCCCCATAACATAATCTTGCCTATTAGTACAGAATACCTGAATTAAAAGTAACAATACATGAAGGTACCTCTTTAGCACCCTTAAAAACATAAAAGCAGAAGAACAGAAATTCTAGATTCACTGAGTGTATGTTGTTAAGAGTTTTCAGCTGCTTTCTCCTCTACACACTGCTCCAACCTCTTAGGCCTAGACGACTTTTAACCAGCCAGTAGAAGTTATTTTTCAGCATTAAAAAGAGCACCACATTTCTTGCATTATTTTAGATTTTTAAAAATTCAGCAAAGTTGATAAATGGATCTTTACCATTACAATGAAAAAACTTTTCTGCTGAGAAGAGCACCAGGAGGTCAAAACCATGCCTGTCTCCACAGACCTTAGCATGATGTAATATTTACTCTCTGTATTACAAAGACAAAGAAACTTCCATCAGGTGGCAACTCCAGCCCTGTGCACATGAGAAGAGCCTCCCCTGGTACTAAGTGACCAAGATTGTTTTAGGGACACAATGGCATTCAGAGACAGCTCGTGTTAAAAGCGCCCAAAGCTCTCGCCCTCTGCTTAACTGGGCAGTGAATAAAACACACCGAGCACTGAAACCTTCCTTACTTCAGCCCAGCAATTCCCATCAAAGCGCAATAGAGACGTAACAACGCGCTGGCTTTCACGACGTGCTCTTCCTTCAGTCCTGAATACACAGAGACATTTGGCTCCATATCAACATCTGCTTCTTCAACAATGTGTGTGCTGCGAACCGTGGGAAGGATTCCCATGAGCTCCAGGAGCAGCTGCCTCCTCATTTGCCAAAGCACTGAACTGATGTTATCTCTTTTTCTCTGTGTAAGAGATTAAAAGATGAGAACAACAATGTAAAATTCATCCCATCGAACAATGTATGACATGAGAACTTCCACAATGGTGAAGTCAAGGGGAAAAATAAAGAATGGTGAGGAAGAAGAATTTTTTTTTAAATACAGTTTTCAGTAGCAGGGCAACAGGCAACACATGGTGATATTACAACAGCTTATTACACAAGCTTTAACTCAACTAACCGGGCAAGTCAAGCCACAACTTCCTGTTGTGAACACTGAGGATGAATGGCTTTATCAGCTACACATTATGAACTTACAATTCCCTGGCTTCCATGCCTAAAAGTCTCTCAGAGGAACAACCAGATAGCTGCCTTCAGGGGCACTACTGATAGACCCGATGGTCCCACAAGACAAGGCTGCCTTGAAAAGGATTTATATGCATTCAGAGAAGTATGGTGCCCACATCCAGAAGAGTTACAGCAAGCTATAGGAGTATGCTTTCAAAGGCAGAATACTGAAAGGTTTTCATACCTGTTGGCCGTTTCGGATAAAAGTCCCGAACCAAGTTCGAACCTTTGCATTTGTTCCAAGTAGCAAACCACTCACAAAACACACCAGGTCACTCACTCCATCATCTGACGATTCATTTTTGGTGTGATCCAAGGTCAAAGCCACACCAAGACCCGGTAGATGACACTCTTCCACCTAGATAAAACACACGGGCTCAAACATCTTCGTTGTTTCCAGAGCTCCAATGAGGACCATGACTACCATTCTCCTGCCAGACTTACCACCATGCCTCGGACCCTCAGAGCTTGGGAAGGGTTCATTTTACAGAGGTGCCGAAGGGCTTCTGTTCTCCGACGGCCTCCAACGCTTTCCTCATCCTGCCGTTCACCATTCTTAATCAAACCTCTACAGACTGAATAGCCAACGAGAGGTGTAAGTAAATCTGGCCTCTCCACCAGAAAGCCACCTCAACATAAACACTCAGAGGCAAGTCATCCTGTTCAGCTCACTGTGATTTGTTACTTGAGCCACACAAACCTCGTCTGGGGAAGAGCTCATGATCTACACTATATAAGCAGAACAAGGAAATGGTCTTTCTCCTCAGAGAAATCACAGGGTCATTACAGATTAATGCATCATCCAATTACTACTCATACTTTATCTAATGTAACCTGTGCATCTGGCAGCCCCGGAGACTGAAATCTTATTGCGAGGTAAGGGATGCTGAACAGGCACCATTGATACAAATATTTCACCTCCGAATGTCTCAGTCTAAGGGATAAAAACTATTAGAAAGGCTGGACTGGGTCATTCCCTGCCTGAGTCAGCCCTTGTAACAGTGACCTACAGAAGAAAAGCTGCAACATGCACATGATCAGCCTATAAGCAGGCTGCAAAAGTAGGGAATCAACATGTCAATAGCATCCCATCAGCCTCACTAGCTATAAACATATTTAAATTACATTTCATAGGCCAAACACTCAATTCAAATATTTAAGACACAGGGTTTAGCCCAGAATACATAAAGTAATTTCAAAGTTTTAGAAAGTACAAGCTGGGCAAGAAGAAACTGCAACTCACCCTCATTGAAGCTGTCAGGAACATTAGCCACCAGAAGGCAGAGGAACCAGGCTCCATTTTTAACGTGCAACAGAGCTTCAGCCACATCAACTATGGGCAACAGTGATGGCAGCTCTGCATAAAAAAGAGGAGCTTACAAGTCACAGTGTTTCACTGTGAAACAAGCAAAAACTTGGTTTTAATATGGATTTAAGTAACACACTCAAACCAATGACTGAAAAATCAATCTGCGATCTATTCGTCTTGCGGAGACCTAGACAGCCTTGATCAACCTTAAAGCAGTCACAAGGGCTCCAAAAGGTATTTTATTTGTGTTTGTAGTAAATTAGAAAACACCATAAAGAGAAAATACTGCACCTGCTTGCAAAATGCAGAGAACATCTGCTGCCTCTTCCAGATAAACAGGACTCTCAAAGAGCTCAGAAGATTTGAGAAAAAACTCCCCATTTGATTCTGACACCTACAAGACATTATTCATCATCACCAAACAGGTTTTAGGAAGCAAGTTGTCTAAGCAGTCTTTTATGGCTTTAAATTCAACAGAATGAATACACTAAAAACTGCCCAAAATGTACAGCTATAGACACAGAATAGGCAAGAGAAACATTTAGAATAAGAAATATTTACTAGGGGAAATACTTCAGCAGGGTCAGTATCATTGTTTCTTTCCAGAAGAAAGAGAAATAGCTCACTGACAATTCTAAAAGCATGGTAAGTTTACACAAGGAAAACAAAATGCTGGGGGGAGAGGAGAGATGGTAAGAGAAATACAGTGGCTAATATCATACTACAACAGGAGGAAAGAACTGGATGAGGAAAAGTCATAATTACGTTTTCAAATATGATGTCTGCACTGATGCATCACAAAATCACATTATATTCGAGTACAGCATATTACAGAATATACAGAGTCTATATCATATTAGCAAAGATTATCCTCGTTTGTTCTCAGGAAGAACGACTTCCTCTGGGAAGCCGGGTTCATAAGGTTGTGATTAAACCATCACAAGCCCCTGGTCAATCAGACTGAGCCTTTAAGTCCTGGAGAAGCAGGTAAGAACTGGAGGAGAGCACTCACACCAGCAGCACCAGAACCAGGCAGCGTATCAACCTATCCAGAGGATGCTTTCACTGACATAAAATTCACCAGCATCCTGAAATGGAAAACTTTACCTTATTCATAATTGCCAGTAATTCACTAAGCACAAGACGAAGCCGGCGAGGTGAATCACTGTGCTCAAACTCCAGAGTCAGCCCATGCTGAAGCTGCGACACCAGGATGCTTTCTCCGCTACCTCCTCCTAGCTTGTGCCTAACAGACAATCAAAAACAGCTATAAGAAGTTCCCGCGAACACAGAAACTTTACCAGTTAAAACCAGTGACAGGGGGCAATGGGTGGAAGCTGGAGCATAAGAGGGTCTGCAGAAACAGAAGGAAAAACTTTTTCACGGTGAGGGTGACAGAGCCTGGCCCAGGCTGCCCAAGGAGGTTGTGAAGTCTCCTCTGGAGACATTTCAAACCCACCTGGACACGTTCCTGTGTGACCTGCTCTAGGTGATCCTGCTCTGGCAGGGGGGGTTGGACCAGGTGATCTTTCGAGGTCCCTTCCAACCCCTACCATTCTGTGATTCTGGGGGGATTTTTTCTACCGTGCCAACGCTCAGAAAAGCCCGTTGTAACTGCAGTACCTCATGAAATGCGATTCAGCGGATTATCAACATTTCCAGGGCCTCTGTTGTTTCCCCAGCAGCCCAGACAACAGTGACCGGGCCTCCACCCGAGGTGCCTCTTCCCCTGAGGCAGCCGGGCCAGCCCCTTCCCTGCCCCTCTCCGTAAGAGCATCACACACCCCCAGGGAGGAAAAGATCCCCGAGACGGACAATAACACCCTGGCAAAACCCGGGGTTTTCCTCAGAGGTGATCGAGGGAAGCGAACCCGACCGGCCAGGTCAGCCCAGCCCCCCAGCCCCCGCCGTTCTCCGCGTTACCGGAGCTGCTGCTCTTTGCTGGCGTCCTGCTCCAGAGCGTGGAAGTCCACGGAGAGCAAGGCCACGATGGAGTTGACCGCCTCCACCCCGGAGAGGAGCCGCAGGATCAGCTTCTTATCCTGCGCCCAGCTCTGGCTCTGGTCGGCGGGGGCGCACAGGGCCATGCGCACCAAGCAAGGCAGCAGCAGCCGCAGCTCAGGGTCGCTCAGCGCGGCCAGGCGCACCACGTCCACCTTCTGCATCGCCTCGAAGGCGTAGGGGCTGACGAACTGCAGGCCGGAGCACTCGGCCATGGCCGCTCCCCGCGCCCCGGCGTCGCCCGCCCGGCGCGTCACGGCGGGAAGCGCGCGGGAAGTGACGTCAGCGGCGCGGCGGGCGGGAAGGCTGAGGGGCCGCGGCCCCGCCCCTTCCCCCTCCCCTCGGTAAATAAGGCGACACCACAATCAAGGCTTCATGAATAATTTATTCCATTTGAATTTTCTTTTTTTTTTTTTTTTTAAAAAGTATAAACCTTTTTCATTTCCTCAATCACAATTTGTACAGCTCAGTGTTTATGGCATTCGGCAGCAATAGTGTTTGTTCCTTAATCGCTTTTATATATAATATTTCTATTAGTTTGGATTTTTTTTGTTGTTGATTTTTTTTTGTTGTTGGGGTTTTTTTTGTCATGATAAATACGACGACGACGACTTGGCCCATGGCGGGTGGGGCTGTGGGAGAAGGCAGAACAGCTCCCTCGGCGCGACCCAGCCGTGCTGGGAGAAGCGGGGCAGGCGACAGGTCCAGTGCCTCCCCCCCCAGCGCTCGGCAAGGTCCTCACATCCAGTTTACTCGGAGAAAAAAAAAACAAACAAAAAAACCAAAACAAACCTAAAGCTAGATTAGTAACGTCCTGAAAAAGTGACCCTGAGGATTGCAGTAGGTCCCAAATCCAGTTGTACTGTAAATTAAGCTTTACTCCACTGAAAATAAAAAATACGCCCACAAAAAGTAATAAAAAAATAAAAAAACCAAACCACAGCATAGTCCTGGGTCCTTTACTAAAAAAAACAAACAACCAACCAAACAAAAAACCAAAACAAAACAACCAAAAAAACCCAAAACAAAACCAAACGAACAAAAGAACCAAACCAAACACCCCAACACCCAAGCCGTGCTGGCTGGCGGCTGTGGGGACAGTGCTGTCCTACACTGTCACCTACGGAACAGATTCCCAAAGAAACCCAGCTCAACACCTTGGTTATGCAGCATTACTATGAAAACAGAGTGATATGCTGTGGCAGAGGGTTGTGCAGCAAATTCTATGGTGCAATAGCATTTAAAAATAAAAAAAACAAACAACCCAACGTTTTACTCTTATTTTTGAAAGCTTTAAAGTAATGCAACATAATATTTTGATATTACAGTATTAACAAATAGTGCTTGATTAAAGACATCTCCAAGTCTTCATAGCAACACATGAAGTTAAAATTACCATCAGAGGTAAATATAGAAATACAATACTCTGCGCCATAACTGACAGCTAAGTGAGAACATAGCTGAGGATTTAAATATAAATTCATTTATCTTCAATTATTCCAGGCAATGTTAGAAAGATCGAAATGTTACAGCTACTTTAAAATGTAAGGGGTCTTTTGCAAGTACAATGGGTGGGCCTGCTGGGCTGGGAACAGGGTTTCCAGAACTCTAATTCAAATCGTAGCAAGTCAAAGGTGACTAAAAGGCTTAAATACAGCTAGGGTAAAATAGGTGTTTTTAATTGTAACGGAAGGATCCCAGATTCTTCTTTCACTGGATACTCAAGGTAAACCTCCACAGCTAAACAGAGCACTGCCAGGAACAGTATTTTCTTGCAAGACCATTTCAAAAAGCTATAGCTGAAACTTTCAAATATTTAGGCTTGTACTTGCTGAAGAACCCAAGTTATTGGATCGGGACAAATTTTATTTATAAACCAGTTATTATGTGCACTTAAAATAATTAACGGAAAGTAGCTAACAAAAAGTATGCCCAATGTAGTAGTTGGCTCCATGGTGCTGGCAGGTGTGAGATGTACAGTGCTGGCTGTGACTATTGCTCCAGAAATGGCCTCATCTTTTCTAGTGGTTATATTATAACTTAAACAGCATTTGGGGTGGGGAGGGGGAAACTGGCAGCTTTTACAGTCAGAAAGTTTCACAGGGAAGCTGTGGTCCAGAACACAGTTACACCAACGGTCAGGCAGCTGATTCACTTACCTTTCTGAATACAAGTCAGATTTAACACAAAAAAAACTACACCAAAACCCAGCCCCTTGGAACTTGGCTAACCGAGCCAGGGTTAAAAACGACCACATAGCAACAAAGCTTACAACAACAACAACAACATAAAGATAGGACAGATGCTTTAAATTAAATTCCAGTTTTAGGAGCACTTTTCCACTTCAAAAATCTCAGCCAAATGAGAATAAAAACCTCCCGTAAGACAATGATGTGCTGTTTAATCTGCAGTGCATTATTGTTATCAAGAGAAAGTAATGGACAGAGCCAGTTTTCAACTCTATTTATCAAAATATGCGAACTTCTGATTGCACACATGGTATTTTGAAGAAATGACTGAAAATTTTCATCACCAATTGTACAACTTCTTTATACAAAACCAAAAAAAGTTGCTTATATTGTATATACATGATTCAAGGAGACCGTTTATATGAAAAAAAAAATAATTCTTGCGTTTATGGAACATGATTTTCATTAACACAGTAAGTTTTGTAAATGCAAGCGAGTTCTTCCTTGTAGAGGATTCACAGCGGGTGCACAAACGGATCTTAAAACTTGCTCCTTTCAAGGTTTAAACCCGAGAGACAGGCAGTGTTAAGACCCAGGACGTGGGTTATCGCAACAGGCTCACGTGAGCGCTGCAGGAGTTCAGTTTTTAATCTGGCAGTCAGATGAGGAACCCAGAAAAAGCGGATGCAGTTGCTCCTCAGCACCCGTAGGGGCTATTTTAGAGCAGTGTCAGCAGACGTTTGGCATGTGCGAGGAGAAAGGGAGGAAACTACTGGGACCAAAGAAAAAAATTAAAAGAAAAAAAAAAACCAAGGGGTGACGGTAGCAAGAGGGAGACAATTAGGAAAGCCTTGTGATTTGTCAGTCCCTTCCTTAGGGAGGGCTAAGCCTCCTTGGCACACGCCCCAGCCAGAGCCTGAAAAGGGGATATGGGGAAGGCCATCCATTGATACCTGGGGACCTTCACCACAGTGCCAAAAATACATGAAAACGGAAAATGTTCAGGGTTTCGAGCTGTTTCGTTGTTTGTTTGTTTTTTTCCTAGTGGAATAAAATCTGAATACCAGAATTCACTGAGAATCTATATACACCACATTTTAGTTAAACACACACCAATCTTAAAGTCAAGATTGACTATTTTTGCATTTGTAAAATGGCTAGAGCTGGGCTAAATTTCAGCCTTAGAGGAGACTTTGGATAAGATCAAGAGTTTTCTGTGTGTTCCACTGCAGATTCACGTTTTATCACAAACGTGGAAGAAAATGACACAGTCACCACAGTGCCAAGAATATCTAGGCAACAATAATGCACAATAGATATTCTTGTGTTATTAAAACTTGTATACTGGAAAGAGATCTGAGAATCTAGCCACAGCCCTGAACCATAACACAAACCTCATTTGAAGAGTTTATTCATTTTATTCTCACTACAAGTTAAACCACCTACAATATCACTTATATATTGCCATTGTTACTCTGTAAAGGTGTGATATAAAATGCTGTAAGACCCGGTACCTTTTCAATTTATATAAACACAGTGAACTTCATTACTGTACATGTACTCTGCAACTACAGCTTAGCTGTAAATCCCCCACACACAATGGTATGGACATTAACCCCTCTATCCCCATTAAACTGTACATCAAGACAATACAAATTTACTGTCCCCGCCCACCCCTTACAAAAAAATAATACTCTAAAAGCAACCTACTGCAACTTTTAATTAAGACGATTACATATATTTTAGACCAATTGCTTTAAAGCAAGAAGGCAGTATAAACCTTCTAGGAAAATTTTTATAAAAGAGGTTAAGAAATATAAGACAATTTATACATTTAAAAACTTACAATAAATAAGAGATGCAGGCATTTTTGAATACTAGATACTATAATCCAATACAAGAACATCTTGATGTTCTGAAGCCATAGGTTGAAACTTATTGTTCCTCGTGTTTCTTCTCCTCTCCATGCTTTCAATATTCATTAACCATGACTGGGTACTATGGCTCATTACTCTTCACAAATACTGTGACTGGGGAAAAATGGTTAATTTTGCTACTAAAAATGTTATAATACACTTTCTGATCATCATTCTAAAGCGTCCCCCATAGTCAGTGACTCAAAGACAGCAGGGCCACAGGTGCCCCCTCACAAGTCAAAACAATATTTGCTGGAAGTAACAAGATTCATACCCCATCACAAACAACTTGCACTGAGAAGAATTATAACTTAGTCCTGCAGTGAAATATCCCTTTTCCTCATTTTTGTCTTGCAAAATTCAGATGAAGATCACAGCATATTCATGATAAAGTTATACAACTGATTCAGCACCACAAAATGAATTGGGAGACATGACCGTCTGTCCTGGGTTGCAGGATCACAGGTTAGCCAGGAGAGTGCATTGTACTGTTCCAGAACAAACCTGAAAAGCAAACAAGCTTCCATCAAACCAACAGATTTTCTCACCAGTATTTTACAGTCCTAATTTACTATCATCCAGTTTCTTTGGCACGCGAAACATAGAATAGGTTTGCCAACATTCTGAAATCACATGTCTTCAAAGCACTTTAAAGCTAAAAGCTTTCAGTGGAAAGCTGTTATTTTAATTGTCAAGAGGTCCACATATTAAAAAAAAAAAAAGAAAACCTGATGTTTTCTCAGCAAGTGTTCTATGTTTACATAAATCTAGACTCTTGTACTGCAGCATTTCCACAAGATTGCCATGGAAGATTCTGGCTTAACTGTAACCACCTTCCACTGGCTTATACACCACCTTCTGTGTTACACCTCAAACTCCTCTAGCTTGAGGAATTCTTTGTCTTTCAAACAGTCTCAGTTGTAATCAACACTGATTAGTTAAAGAAGGGCTTAGAGATGTTTGGTTTTTAATTGCACTGTTCTGTGATAAAGCCATCTTTTAATCACTTAAAAGCAATTGCATTGTCTCTGTGAGGTATTAAGGGTGTCAGCAACGCAAAGGAAAAGCAGCGAGAGAAATAAGTACATAGCTTCGCTGCAGCGGCATTAAAAATGAAATGCGTGATATTTTTCACAAGTGATCAGTCATAAATACCTGAGCACATCAGAAGTTTGATTAGAATCAAGTGGATGGGAGTGTTTACTGTGGAGTAGCTCGTCTGATTGCACTGAAGGCACGTGGAGGTGCAAAGAGGCCTGAGAAAAGAAGGGAGATGCCAGCAGTTACTTCCCGATTCAGCGACAGCGTGTTTTCTTCCCTCTTTATTGCTGACTTGTACTTTGCAGTCACCTTCTATCCTCTGACACACAAGCTACAACAAATCTTATCCTTAGGCCATCAACAAGTTCAGGCATTAGCAGACTGTAAAGTAAATGCACACGGATCTCTCCTAAAAGCACAGTGCTAGTAGCAAATTTAAGCATGTACTTTTTATTTTCTGATCCCATGGCTGCATTAAGTGATTACTAAAAAGCAACTCAAGTGGCCCGGGATGTCTAGTAATACACAGACTTGGAAGTTCAGTTGCTTTCCATAAGGCTGGTCTATTTATATTCCATTTATACAGCTGCTTAGGGTAAATAATAAATCCTCTAGTAAAGAAAAAAGTCTTATATCAAAGCCACAGCTGAGCTTAGGCCAAGAAGAACCACTAATCCAGACACAAATAAGTCTGCAGAAGATATATCTGCATCATTAGAAAATAAAGCATAGTATAAGAAATGCTAATTTAACTCAAAAGTGAATAATGTTAATACAGAAAGTTTCTCTGTATACTAATGTAGAGCCTTAAATGTGCCAAGTATGTCTTGATTGTGGCATAAAAAGATAAGGGGATCAGACAATATCCAGACAGATGATACAATGGCTATCACTTGGCAACAGCCAGCACAGAAAGTCAAGCTTTTATGCTTTGTGCAATACATAGAGATTTATTTATTATTTCCTCCCCCCCCAGTGTAAATGAGATCTCACACTATACTGGTGCACTTTCCTCTCTACCACCAGCTCCCCCAGGGGCTGAGCGTTAGCCAGAGACCTGTCTAGAAACTCAACCTATTCCTACAAAATACTGTAGCACAAAGCCAGAAACAGAAAGGAGCCCAGCCTGCCACAAAGAAACCATCAGAAGAGCAGAGCCCTTCACAACACATTCACCACTTCCATTAATCATCTTTCTTCCCTGAAAAAAGTGAACACAAAGCCAAAACTCTAAAATGTCAAACCTGACTTGTCTTGATAGAAAAGCAGGGGTGTTCCGAGGGACACGCCCCGCTTTTGTTTTAAACAGAACTCAGAACCCTGCACACTGCACAACTTTCTATGCCCGGGAAGACGGCCGAGCAGCCTGCTGAAGTTACAGTACCTTAAGAAACAAGGGACACTGATTTTGTGCTTGAGGACACGCTGACCAAAACCAGTCAGGCAATGGACCTGCTTTGGCAGTTGACACAAAATAACCGAGGGCCAATGGCTGCTGCAGTATATTTGTTACTTCATCATGAGATTCGGTTGAAAGCAATCGATCTGTACCTTGACCCTGTAAAACACCAAGCAAGGGTTTAACATTAGGGAACAGGCAAGAGTTTAATATTAGGAGAGCACAAACTTAATAGAAATTATCTGTAGCTCTCAAAACACAAAGCATTTGGGAGTATCCAAGCATTACATGAATCTTGCAAAGACAATCCAATACCCAATCGAGTCAAAACATTTCATAGGAACCTTTCATTCCACAAAAGGAAATTAGCAGACAGAGAAAACCCAAACCAACCAGGCACCCCCAAGTCTGTATTTAAGTTACCTTGCCCATGTCACCTCCGTGTGGGTAGTGGGACCCTGGAGAATGTACAGGGGATCCAGTGGGGGATGCAGGAAGAATATTTATAATATCAGGATCAAGATCATCTCCAGTGTCTAACAAGTCAAAGATTCCCATTCCATCTGCTCCATCTTGAAAAAGAATGAGACCAATGAATTTCTAGTTTCCCTATGTACAGGATATAACAACACATTCTAAAAATCATATAAATCTTGTGGCTCTTTAGTCTAAACAGTCATTAAAGGAGAGTGACGAGAGGTTTCTTCATTGGTTTGCTTTTAAAGCAAGAATAAACCCCATCTACTAACCATTGTTTGTGTTAAAGGCCAGATCCAAGTTTTCAGTGGTATAAGTTGACGATGCTACTTGCACAGATGCAGATGTGGGAAACACCAGTATGTGAGTGCACGATGTGTCCTGGGGGGTGTTCAGCTGAGACGTCTGCATATTTAAAGTGGTGCTGCGTCCAAATACAGAGCCGGTCGATACAGAATCTTTGGAAGAGAAATCAAGTGTTTTCTTAGGTTTGTTAAACCCAAATTACTGGTTCCCTCGACAAAAATAAAGAGAGTGTGTTTCTCAAATACCTGGCATAATAATGAAGGACCCCTGCGGTTCCATTGCCACCAAACAAGCACTGAGAATGCTGGGAGAGTCTGCAGCAGAGATACCACACATTCTGCACATGTCTTTTAGTCTCTTACTGAGGGACTGAAGGTTTCGGCGACTCAGCAAACAACTCCAGTCTGAGGACAGAAAGGACATAGGTTTGTCTAGAAGAACAGTGCTGCAGAATACGTATTTCACCTGCGGTGCAAACTTCATGTGGGGTAAAGTTTCAAATACACAAAGGAACTCTAAAATTATGTATGATTTCTTCCAGAAGCAGGGACAGATTATTAACTTATATGGTATTATTGAAAAATGAAAGCTTCAGATCAAGTTTAAGACTCTAAAAATGCCAGTGTTACCTTTTAATTCCCCATGTCCTATTCTTCCTAAGCGGCCTATTACAACTCTCCATGGCAAAGAGCTCATCTGCACAAGTCCCAAGCACCATTCCCAGAGTTTCTGAAGACCAAGTCTGCGGGCAGAGCCCTTTTTCCTGCGAGCTCTGGAATTAAGAAAGAAGAGTAAAACAAAACTAGAACTCATCTGCAACAAGTTTTCATGGCCACATTTGGAAGTTCTTATTTGCATTAATCTGAACATTCACAGGACCCAAGAATGTTAGTATTGTAGCACATCAATTGCAAATTCAGTTTGTGGCTTTGTTTTAATTAATCATATTCTAACACTGACATCAAAAGCCAGCAACTGTGTGGGGGGAGTATGAACACCCATCCAAAACCACTCAAGAATCACATTAAACCAAATAATGTTCTTTCTAGAAATTTAACTCAAAACAATACGCACACAATAAGGAAAATATCTACTTGCTTTAGCTAGTTTTGCAATGTAGTGAGTCTACAAAAGTCAAGAGTTATTCTTACAACACCATAACCCACCTAATTCTTCAGGGGAATGACAGGAGACATATATGCTAATAAAAGAATTGAACAGTTTTGTTCTTACCTGTTTGGTACATCAATATTAATTATGCAAGTTTCTAACTGTTCTCCATAGAGATCTGTACAGGATGCAAGGAGCCATCTTTGATCATGAGACAAACAGTAGCCTACAAAAAGCACATTATACTTCTGGCCAGCTTCTCCAAAAGTTTCTCCCAGTTCTGTTTGCTTGTCCTTTACAGGAGCCAGTATAAAAGGTGGGGTGTAGAGTCGAATACACTCAGGTCTCTATAAAGATGACAGAACAGACAATGATGTTTTGGGAAGCAATTTTTCCTAAAAACTCTAGTTAACATGAAGTATGTCAGTGATTTCACAAACAGAGACATTTCTCTGCTCTGTGTATTTACACAAGTCCATTAACACCACTCACATCAGGGCTCCTAAGAGCAGTTTCCATGGCTAAACCTGGGCCAAAGCCAGTTAATGTTTTCACGTTGGTGGAAGTTGGAAGAGGTCTCCGACACTGAGTAAAAGCTGAAAATGCCAAAGATTTTAAATGCTGGGTGTAAATTTGCCGGTCTTCATGTTTCACAGGTTGTAGAAGGTACTGACATGGGACAATCTAGAAGAGATTACAGAAGGGGTGGAAAAAAAAGAAATTACTGTTTCATCAATACATTAAATAGCTTCTGAGGCAGTATTAGAATATGCTGCTTTTAGAATTTTACTTTGCAATCAAATTTCTTTGGTTCCTGGATATCTCCTGACACCTTCCAAAGCTAAGTGGGACTTTGAGGAATTATTCTCATTGACCTTTTCTTCAGAGGGAAAAAAAAAAAAAAAGATTTGTTTAGAAGAGAGTCTCAACAACTCCTCCAAAAAGATGCCCTCTGTTAACTGGTTCTGCAGCGACTGACAATGTCACAGTTGGGTGTCTATCAAAAAGGGGCACTGCCTAAAACCCAGCAGGGTCAGGCTGGCAGCACAGATTCTGGTGCTGGGACAAGCTTCTTTCATACATGCATCACTCATTATTGAAGAGGGCCACTGCACTTCCTCTGAGATAAGATTAATGATTTTGGAATCTATTACAGTATTTGGCTTTGGTTAACAACATCCAAACTGCTCTAAAAACTATCATCATAATGATTTAGCAACTACACAACTTTAAGTATTGTTTACAAAGCAAATGAAACTTGCCCTCCAAGTGCATAATTGCCTCCAAACAGCCAAAGCCCAAGATATTTTGTTCAGCATATTTCTGTAAGTGTTGGCTCACCTGCACAGAAATGATATTCTTGATGTTAGGAGGAAGAACCTGAACCATCTCTAAAAAGCAGCGCAGAAGTCCAAGTGTCCACAAACTGGATGAGCTACTGTTCTCATCCTTTTTTTCATATGTAAAAGGATCAATTATGTAAACTACAATTGCAGGGGGGTAGGTGATAGCATGAGAATCTCCATCTGTAGGGACTCCAACTTTATCACGATCCATAGTGCTGGAAATGAAATTTTGATATCAAGTTACAAAAAAAGCTGAGTTTTAATGATTTTCTTTTTTACTTTAAAACTAAGATCTACTTGTCAAATATTAATCTGAAAGACCTTGGAGTCAACTGTGGTGTAAGAAACAGTCTTTTAGGTTTTTTTATTTTTGTATGTGAGCTTATCAGTAACCCAGTATTGCTTGCCTTCTCTTTAGCCTTCTTTATTACAGCAGCTCACCAGCACATAGTTCTATTGCCTCAGCTGGGGAGCAAGAGTATCTAACAACAAGGTCAGTCTCTCAGTAACTATGACTTAGATAACAGAAAATAGAACTTTAAGATGCTGCCAGTTATCTATTTCCTCCCCCCCTTAAAATATAGAAGTAGTTTGGTGAATTTTCTCTCTTTAGAGAGAGAAGAAATCAGAGAAAGTTTATTTCCATACCACAGTAGACACCAAGATGCAATTAGAACTGCAGCTAAAACTGGACCCAAAAAGTTCAGCTCCACCATAACTGAACACTCAACCTCACTAAAGAGCAGCCTAGTCACTAGAAAACAAATAGTGGCTTTTTACTGAGGGGACAACAGCAGCATTAATATGTTGACATTAGTTGAGCTGAGGCAGCTTTTTAGGTGAAGGAAGTTTGATTTTGCCGTTCGTTACCTTTCAGAAACCTCTGGATGGGGCTGTGCAGGTGCTGAAGTGGTATCTCCAGACATCCCTGCTGCTTGCAGTGTTGGCTGTTGCTGCTGTCCTCCTGCCTGCCCGTTTTGGACCGTTGCAGCCTGAGCGGGCAGGGAGGCAGAAGTGGTATTGTTCATACTGCTAAAAGCTGGAAAGGAAGAAGGCTTGCTTGTTGGTATCCCACTGCTGATGTTGGCAGAAGAGGATGATGGGGCAGTGGTAGTCAGCGTCGAGTTAGCTGTCGTAGCTGCAGAAGACATGGCACTGGTTGATGTCACTGTAATCGTAGTACTGGGGGGAGCTGCAGGAGCAGACGACGGAGTGTTGGGATTTCCAGCGTTAGCTGTCACTGGGGGCAGAGCAGAGGCTGGCTGGCTGGAGGAAGGGACCAGATTTGTTTGGGAAAGTAAAGAATTGTCCAAAGGCTGAGAAGCAAGATAAGGACCTAAAACCATAGGAAAAGAAAACAAAAAATAAATTATTGCAGCTGATTTTATGCTTACTTCATCTAGGTCTAGAATTCTAACAAAACACAGCGTATATTTTACCCCTCAAACTAAAATACTTGTATTAAATGTTCAAGTTCTAGGAGTCTCATAAGACTGTTTCAGAAATATCCAGAAATCTATTTTAACATTTCATTTTTTTTCTCAGCCATGTTGAATTGCTAACCATCACTGCTTCAGATTCTAAAGTCACCAGTGCAAAAAGGCAAGCTGACTCCCTGCCAGGCAGCAACACTGCCCATCCCTGAAGTTGCTGCTGGATGAGAAGACACTATTTTAGCACACAGCTAAATACACGGAGGTTTGGAGCTCTCCTCCCCCACTCCAAGCTTAAAACCAGAAAACAGTAACAAACAATAAGATTCAATGAATAATTGCAATGATTTCTCCTCCTCTACTTCTACAGAGTAAGTGGTAACTCTATGAAATAAAAAAGACTAAAAAGAAATAAATCATACCCAGCTCATATCTGCAAACTTGGGCATACAGTTTGAGTTTGGAAAACGCTTCATTGTTGGCATTTGCTGTCTGGGAGAACCATTCTGTGACCAACTTCTCAGAAAGTTTCTTGGAAGCAGTAGGTCCAACTCTCATGATCCCATCAGGCAGTAACTTACAGATAGGTCTGTGCTGACCCAGCCTGCACGACTGCAAAGGAGGGAAAACAGAAGATGCACAATAAGGAATTTGTAAGCCTTAAAAACTGTTAGATATCACAGAAAGATATCTATATCTGCACACACACAGAGGACTCAGTTTAGTTACCATATTCCAAAGTACCATTTTAATTCTAGAATACTACACCAGTATGAAATATTTTATAGTGATTTTATGGTTTATTTTCAGGTTTTCCTAAGTGCAAGAAAACCAGGTTGATACATCATCTCCTCTCATCTTAATCACAATCCAAGTAATACACGCATTTAATTACATGCAGCTAAACCAACTCAAGTGGTAATACAGAGTTTTACCACTGAGTGGCGTTTATCAGACCAAAGACTCTCGGCACAGGGAACGCTACAAGGAATGGTGAGCAGCACGAGCAACCGTTATCTTCCAAGTGCCCCTTCCTAAAACCCTTGCGCGCAGCTTGCCGAGACAGCACCCTGTGCAAGCGCTTACGTCAGCTGAGACAAGGCTGGTAAGTAGTGAAGACTCTGTGTTAGAAACAGTCTTTGGAAAACCCATTTCGCCGCTAACTGCCATAAATAATGTACCTCGTATATTGCAGTCAGATCCCTAAAGAAGCTTTTTGCTCCGTTCAGCAGAGCCTCGTTCTCGGGGCACACCACAACGTAAGCAACATCTCTCTGAGATCCGTAAGGTTCCAGCATCAGCCTCTCCCAATAGGGCAATGCAAACGGAGACAGCACCAGAAAATCGTAATCGTATCCCAACAAAAATGTTGGGATTGGCAGTGGTTCCGGGGACTCATCAGTTCCTGGAAAAGCAAGACACATTTTCCAATATATTAAGCAGAAAGCTTAAAAATAACACCCTGCTTCTAGGAAACATGAATTAAAAGAAAAAAAGAGCTCACTAGTGTTCCCAGCATCTCAGAGGAAATAGCACCGATAATAAACGGAATAGTTCTCATTTTAACAGACACAAATTAAAAACCTACATGTGTGATCCAAGCCTTGGCAAGAACACACCAGTTAATTATTTTTATTTGAAACATCTCAGGACCTCAAGAAGTTCCATAGCTTAATATTTCTATCAGTCATAGACAATTAGGAATAGATCTTAGCAGTCCAGGAAGCATTCCCCACAGAGCGATCAAAAAGAGGGGGGGAGAAATGGAAACAGTCTGAGCAGAAGTGTAAAGGACCATGAGGCGGGGAGGGAAGAAAAATTAAATAAATAAACAACTAAAATCCCCCCCCAAACCACCTTAAAACCATGCATTTAAATGTACCCTAAATGTATAATTGCCACGTTCTAAATATAGCTACAAAAGATCTGCTGGTGAAAGGTCAGCCTTCCACACAGTGGTAAATCAATCTCCTATGCTAATGAAGTCAGTTGAAATCTTGAGTGCACAAAATTTACCTTGTATCTGTAAATGTGCATCACGTGTTGGCCACTCCAAATATTTATCAGAGACAACACACTGGATAACCTCAGCTCTTCAACATAGTTCTGAAACTACTGAGCAATAGAGCACAGTTTTTCAAGCATTTCAAAGCTAATATTTTAAACTACACTATTTGTAGAGTAACTAAAGTGAAGTAAGTCTTTTGAGTAAAAAGAAACAAACCAAAACAGAGCAACTGGCTATCAGGAAGAAGTTCCTTCCATTGAGGGTGGTAGAACAGTGGAACAGGCTACCCAGGGAGGTGGTTGAGGCCCCATCCCTGGAGATATTCAAGGTGAG